>VZRF01001633.1:408-10408 GCA_013396875.1 Vireo altiloquus
ACAGCCAGGGACAGCCAGGGACACAGAGTGACACCAGGGACAGCCACGGACAGCCAGGGACACAGAGTGACACCAGGAACAGCCAGGGACACAGAGTGACACCCAGGGTCACTCAGAGTCACCCAGGGACACTCAAGGGCACAGAGTGGCACCCAGGGGTACAGAGTGACACCCAAGGACACCCAGGGACACTCAGGAGCACCCAGGGACACCCAGGGGACACCCAGGGACAGCCAGGGACACCCAGGGGCACAGAGTGACACCAGGGGACACCCAGGGACACCCAGGGGACTCCCAGGCCTGAGGGCCCCTCTCAGCAGGGCTCCTCTCCAGGCTGAGCAGCCCCAGCTCCCTCAGCCTGTCCTGGGCACTGAGATGCTTCAGGCCCCCCAGGATTGCTGAGCCTGTGGGAGATCAATCCATGGCTGTGACAGCGAGTGAGGGACATCCCTGGGTGTCACAGGGCATCCCTGGGTGTCACAGGGCATGGCTGGGTGTCACAGGGTGTCACTGGGTGTCACAGGGCATGGCTGGGTGTCACAGGGCATCCCTGGGTGTCACAGGACATCACTGGGTGTCACAGGGCATCCCTGGGTGTCACAGGGTGTCACTGGGTGTCACAGGGCATCCCTGGGTGTCACAGGGCATGGCTGAGCCTGGGTCAGATTCACTCCATGAGGATTTGTTGCCTCAACAGTTGATAAGGAAACATTTTTATGGCAAGTTCTTTATGTAACCACACCTCAGGGTAACAATTTTGTCATGCAGACCATGAACTGCAGCTGGCTGAGCCACCTAGCCCTGCTAGAAACATTTTATAACTTAACAAATATTAACAGTTTAGCTTCTGCTGAGTTTGAATACAACTTCCTGGCTGGTATTGTAGAAGGAAGAAACAGAAGCTGGTGTTGCCCAGCCTGTGAGGAGAGAAGTGCTATCTGCAGAGCACAGGCAGCCGGGGAGGACCATGTGTGTCCCTGTGGCCATTGATATCTGTCCCAAAACACTCCTGGGACAGAGGAAACAAAGCTGTTTGGGCTCTGCTGGGTTTATTTCTCTTGGCTGACAGACAAAGGAGACATCATGTGGTGGTTTCTTCTCATGTCAGCTCTGGAACAGGATGAAAGAGGCAAATAGAGCATTTCATCTTGTGTGAGAAGTGTAGGAACTGTGGTTCAGGAAGGAAGGACCTCAGGGAGCCCAAGGAGGGATCAGAGCTATCTACCCCTTCCCAATAGTTGGGTTTTTTTTTATACCTCCCTTCTCAGGCAATGTCGCCTGTATTTTTTTGGTTTTATCATTGGAAAACTTTCCTTGTCTCTGTTTTGTTGCAATCTTGGAACTGCTTTCACCCCCTCAGGGACAGAGGTGATTCCCTCCCTGCTTCCAGAAGCCTTTCCCATTTATTAATGCTGTCATTACTCTGCCATCAGGCTTCTCTCCCCAGACCACATAACATCACCTTCCTTGGAGTCTGTTCCTTCTCCTCCTCCTGACTCTCCCCAGCCCTGGTTGCAGCTCTCTACAAGGCCTCACCCATGCTGAAGTGCAGGAAGGATGATTTTTTGGCTCAGCCTTTGGGATGAGGTGCCCAGGGAGTGGTGGAGTTGCTGTCTCTGGGAGTGTTCAGGAGGAGTCTGGATGTGGCCCTTGGGGACAGAGTTTGGGGTGATGCTGGGGTGGCACTTGGGTGATCCTGAAGGGCTCTTCCAGCCTTGATGATTCTGGGATTAGGTTTGGAAGAAGAGAGTCCTAAATTGCATCAACCAAGCTGAAAGAGCATGGACAGCCTGGCATAAACCTCTTTTTGCAGCATGTGGTGCTGTGAAAATGTGTAATTTGGAACACATCTATAAGTTCCCTCTTCATGGAGAATATTTAGAGTCCCAGACTGGTTTGGGTTGGGAAAGGACCTCAAAGCCCACCCAGTGCCACCCCTGCCATGGCAGGGACACCTCCCACTGTGCCAGGCTGCTCCAAGCCCCAATGTCCAAGCTGGCCTTGGGCACTGCCAGGGATCCAGGGGCAGCCACAGCTGCTCTGGGCACCCTGTGCCAGGGCCTGCCCTCCCTCCCAGGGAACAATTCCCACTTCCCAAGATCCCATCCAGCCCTGCCCTCTGGCACTGGGAAGCCATTCCCTGCCTCCTGGCCCTCCAGCCCTTGGCCCCAGTCCCTCTCCAGCTCTCCTGGAGCCCCTTTAGGCCCTGCAAGGGCTCTGAGCTCTCCCTGGAGTTTCTCTTCTCCAGGCTGGAATTTCAGAGTGATGGGTGAGTTCTGCTCTGTTGGGGGAGTTCTAGAGCCAGGTTTCACCTGTAGGTCAGCAGGGCTGAAAATCCAACCCACAGCAAATCCTGGTGGGATTTCCATCGCCTTTGTCATGACACTCACCCAGATGGGAAAACAAAGTCCCTGTCTGAGGAGCTGTAATGTGCTGTCAAAAACTGTCACAGAAACAGAGGAGCAGAGGGGAGGGAGTGGAAATTCAAGAGGAGGTGTGAGTGACGTGGTGCCATGTGGGGGCAGATAAACCTGCCATGGCCCTGCCGTGGAGGGAGGCCTGCTGAGAGATAAGGATTGCTCAATCACCTGGCCAGACCCCTAGATAAGAAAGTAACTTTTGGTCAGGGCGAGAGAAACTAGACCCACAATCCTCTGGGAGATTTTATGTAGATCCTTTCCAACTCATTGGCCCCTATTCCCTCACACCCACCTCTGTGTCCCTATAAGAGCCTCTGTGTTTTCCCCAGAGCCCAGGGATGTTCCATCCCTGGCTCCCTTCACTGGGTACTTTGATAATAAAGCTACCTCCTGTGGAATTGCCAAACAGGTCCTTCTCTCTCTCCTCCCCGAGCCAGCCTGGGGCAGCCTCGCAGGGCAAGAGCTGAAATCACTGAGCTGAATATCACTGAGAGCTGACAGCCTGCTGGGGCAGACACCCTGCTGAGGATACACTAAAGGTGCTACAGACAAAGAAACCTTTCAGCTATTTGAAGTTGAAAAGTGATATGTTTATTTTGCAGCATGGACACATGTGAGGTCACCCTCCAAAAAGCATGTGCCAATCTCTAAAGCATTGGCTTTCCTTATATTCACAAAGGTCTTACATATTCTTCTAAGATCTTTGAGACCCCTATACATGTGCATCACCTATCCCTGCTCTGTATTAAAATGAGCTGAATGTTCATTACATTGCGCAGTTCTTCCTTTAATTTGGGTCGGTGGTCTCTTGAAGATGAAGTCAGACATCTTCCTCTTTACTTTGTCTCACTGCCAGGGCTTCTTGACCCTTTGGTCATGATCCAGGCTTCGTCTCCTGGCCCCAGCTATCTTGGAGGCCAGGTGTGTTCTTTGGTTCCTGCCCTTTTACAATGCTAAATGTCCTCCCTGTTGCTTCTAAGAACATAACTGAGTCAAATACATGATAGATTGTCTTTGCTCCAACTGCTTCCACTATTCCTATTTGCTAATAATTAAACCCTAGTTTCTTGCTTCTACCTTGCCAGCTACAGTATCAACTTTTAATTCTTTGTAACCCTTGATTCACTGAGACTCCCCAAGGCTGCTGAACCCCTGGAAGGCTTTCTCCAAGGAGATTCCCTCTCTGGGGTGGTCTCAGCTTCCTGGGCCTGAGCTACAGACCCCAGACCAGCTGCCAGAGTGGCAGAGTTGATGGGAAAATGGAGGAACTGAAAGGTGTTAATCAGATTCTTGGGTGCTTTCTGCAGGGAGGAATCCTGGGGTCATTGATACTCAGCAGTGATGCTGCAGTGAGGATTTCCTCTCTCAGGCTCCCCAGTGGCTTCTCATTTGTCTCTGTGCTGCCATCATCATCCTTCCATGCCCTCAGTGGTCTGCAGTAATGGCTTGAATGCACAATGAACTTCAGGAACTCCAGTCCCTAGGGAAGGAATATTTCCAGTACGTTGCACACAGTCTGAAGCCTGTGGATTATTCACAGTTCTTCCTGTAAAGCAGCTCTTTGCAGCCCAATCTCAAGGGAAGGAGCCTTGCTTTGCACCTCACTTATTCAATAATAATTTTCTAGGGTGATGAATCCTAGAAAATGACATTTTTCCAGGTGATAATGGCTCTTCCCCAACCTGCCTCAGGGAAAAAAAAGCATGAACTTACAAGCACAAGTATTTCTGGTCAAGCATCTTTTGAAAAGCTTTTCTAGACTTGGGATGGCTATTTCTGAAAGCCTCTCTGACTCTGCTGTTCAGTGGGACTTGTTCTGGCTTTGGGCTCAGAACCTCCAGGACCTGCTGGGCAGGGAAGCTCCCAAAGTTCCCAACAGGGAGAGACAAAAATGGGGAGCTGGGGGGTGACTGTGTCCCTGCCCCCTTGGGTGGTCCTGGCCTCTGGTTTATCTTTCTCCCTGAAATTCTCACTCCACTCTCCTGTGTGGAATTCTCTAAACTGTTCCTTTCTCTCTTCCCTCATTGCCCTCTTCTGGAATGTGTTTTGCTGACCACAAGCTCAGACTCTTCTCCTTCAGTACTCAACCCTTTCCTATTCCTTAATCATTCCACTCTTCTTTGCATTTCAGGTCTGAAATCTTTTTCCAAGCACTCCCAGGGGGTCTGTTTTCCTCCTGGCTTTGCCAGAACACTCTGTACCAGAGTGAGCAGCCTCCAGCATCTCCCTGCACTCTCAGTTTACATCAGAATGTGGTTAAAGTTCACCTGATTTATTGATTCATTCTCATTGCAGTGTCCACAAGCCTAGCTCAAGATAAATTCTCCTCTGAATCACTGCTTCCCTCTAAATTATTGCTCCTGCTCTAATTTGTTTCTTCCCTGTAGAGGCTCCTGGGGGCCCTGTGGGGTCACACAGCTCATGTGGGACAGGCAGAGGCTGCTCCTTGTCCCCAGGCCTGGCTCCTGTTGTGACTCCCACGGAAAATGTGACTGAGGAAGAAAACCTCTCACCTGCAAAAGCTTTCCTGGGAGGATTGGGTGTGGGGCAGGAAGATTTCTGAAGCAAACCAAAGTGCAGGTCAGCCTGAAAAAACACATCTGTTCTGATTTTAAAAGTTCCTAAATCCTGGAAGTGTCCAAGGCCATGGCAGGGACACCTCCCACTGTGCCAGGCTGCTCCAAGCCCCAATGTCCAACCTGGCCTTGGGCACTGCCAGGGATCCAGGGGCAGCCACAGCTGTGCCACCATGTCCTTGCAGACACTTTTCCTGCTTCCATCTAAACTCCCAACATCCCTGAGCAGCCTAAGGTGTAATTTCCATTCTCCCTGGTTGGCCTCAGCGGTGAGCTGTACTGAAGTGGCACAGCTTTATCTCTGCCTTATCTGTGCCCTCAGCAGAACCTTGGGAGCAGCTGATGGATTCCAGCCACGTCTGCCTGACAGGAATTCGCTGTCCTTCCGTGCAGAGCAGCTGCTGGAGGGAGGGAAGCAGCTCTAGGAACAGAGGGGGAAAGGCAGGGAATCTGCAGCCCCTCCTCAGCCAGCTCCACCTGCAGTGGGTGTTACACCATGGGGCTTTGCCATGCTGAAAGCCAAAAAAAGGGGGGGAAAAAGGAGAAAAAGAAAATATAGAAAGAAGCTGCTGCTGTGGGTGGAGGGACAGGGAACACACAGGGAGCTGGACTTGTTCCTTGGAGTGGTGATCCAGACACAGGATCAGCATTCCCACAGCAGCCTTGGGGAGAGGTGGAGGAAAGCACCAGTGAATACAAATACCTTGGAAAAATCAGTTCAGTAAATTTCATGTTCCTCATTAAAGCAGAATATGGCAAAACTAAAAAGTGCAGAAAAAGCATGTGCAGATTCTAGAGAATCCCAGAATCCCAGGATCCCTGAGGCTGGCAAAGCCCTCCCAGCCCAGCCAGGCCAAGCTGTGCCCCATGCCCACCTTGTCCCCAGCCCAGAGCACTGAGTGCCACCTCCAGGCCTTCCTGGGAGCCCTCCAGGGATGGGCACTGCAAACCTCCCTGGGCAGCTCTTGCCAAGGCCTGAGCTCCCTTTCCATGCACAAATGGCTCCTGGTGTCCAAGCTGAGCCTCCCCTGGCCCAGCCTGAGGCTGTTCCCTCTCCTCCTGTCCCTGTTCCCTGCCAGCAGAGCCTGACCCCCCCCGGCTGCCCCCTCCTGGCAGGGATTTGGGGACATTGGGATGATCCCTCCCAGGTATCCTCAGAAGGGAGTTGGGAGATGAAAACTGATGGAATCAATTCCTGTTTCCTTCCTGCAAGCACTCCCAAAAAGGAGATATTCATGCATCAAGTAACAAACCCCCAAAATTGTGCAATTCCCACACCAAGCTGAGACACAACTTCACTCCTGGAAGGTTCCTTTGGTGACAGAATTGAATTTCTCCCTTTGCTGCAGTAACACAAACAGTGAATGCCCAGGCAAAGGTCTCACCTGTGCCCCAGAGCTGCCACAGCCTCTACCCACCTGAGCAGGTGAGGCTGCACTGGGAACAGTCACAGCTCCCTGCAGTTCTTCAATTAACAATACACAGCAGGAGATAATTAAAATTAACCTGATTTAACTCCCACTTCAGCTGCCAAGTTTTCCACAGACATCATTTCATCCCACCCTGAAAACTTCCCAACTTTGCATCAGGGAAGAATAAATTCCATAGAAAGATGATGCCAGTGGATACATCCTTAAAAACACAGCATTTCTCATTAGAAAAAATAAACCAGATCAGGTCTTTCTTTACAAAATATAATTTTCTTTAATAAACATTTTGATTAGTTTTTGCAATAAATAGCTCATTAAAGGAATTAGACTTCTTTATATATATGATATTTGCTTTTTAATGTCACAATCAGTACCAGGAATTGCTACAACTCCTCAGGTAGCCACAACCAACAGTGGCAAAAGTTATGATTTAATTCCTCATTTAGAGCCACATTTCTTGTACTCAAAAAAAAATTAAATTATTCTGTCAAAAGTCTGTGCCCATGTGTTTGTAGATTTTTACTGCTGAAGAATGCAGCAATGAGATAAACCAAAAAATCCATGTGTTCTCCTTTTCCAAGGAGGGATGAGGAGGATGTTTAGGCTTCTCCTGAGTCTCCTTGTGCAGAGTCCTGAGGGTGCTCTGCTGTCCTGCTGGCCTCAGCCCCGCTCCCATCACTGGTCTGGCATTCCTCTGAAATCACAATCAGCTTGTCACAAACCAGGAGCTCTTCTTGTGCAAGAGGAGGGAAAGGCTGCTGAGCACTGGGAGGTTTGCTCAAAAACTGGGAAACAAAGAGGAAAGGCAGATTAGGTCTCTGCAGCTGTCCCATCCTGTTTGCTCAGAAATATTGGGATTATTAAACATTGGGATTGTTTTGCACACAGCAAGTGGCTTTCTGAGGCCTTACAAGTCCCACAGTGTCATATCCTCCCCAGTATCCTGTCCCAGGGAGCAAGATGGAAGAGCCTTTCTCTGCAAGGACAACCCCAGGGCCCAGAGACTTCTTTGGAACAGAAACTTAGTTAAGAAAATCAAACAGTTTCGATTGGGAACAAACACTAAGTGGTAACTGGGCTGTAGGGGATGGAGTTCACTGAGGGATTTGCCTCTCCTCTGGCAGTGGGAAGCCATTCCCCCTTATCCTGTCTCCCCACCCCTTATCCAAAGTCCCTCTCCAGCTCTCCTGGAACCCTTCAGGCACTGGAAGGCCACAATTCCANAGCAAGTGGCTTTCTGAGGCCTTACAAGTCCCACAGTGTCATATCCTCCCCAGTATCCTGTCCCAGGGAGCAAGATGGAAGTGCCTTTCTCTGCAAGGACAATAACCCCAGGGCCCAGAGACTTCTTTGGAATAGAAACTTAGTTAAGAAAATCAAACAGTTTCGATTGGGAACAAACACTAAGTGGTAACTGGGCTGTAGGGGATGGAGTTCACTGAGGGATTTGCCTCTCCTCTGGCAGTGGGAAGCCATTCCCCCTTATCCTGTCTCTCCACCCCTTATCCAAAGTCCCTCTCCAGCTCTCCTGGAACCCTTCAGGCACTGGAAGGCCACAATTCCATCACCCCAGAGCCTTTCCTTCCCCAGGCTGAGCAATCCTAATTCTCCCAGCCCTTCCTCACAGAGCTGCTCCATCCCTCTGCTCATCCTGGAGCCCTCAGATGAAACCATTCTGAATTTGGACTAAGAAACCAGCTGTTCTGTCAGGAGTGCTGTGCACTGTAGATAAAAAAATCACCACAAATATCTTCACTATTAGACTCTTCTCTACCAAACTGGCATTGGGAATGCTCTGGCACAAAGCAGCAATTGAAACATTCCCATAGTGAAGGCACTGCCTTGGCCAAAGCACATTTTAGGGAGGCACAGGTGACCTTTGATTCCTGGGACAGCACAAGCCCAAAGTCCTCCCTTTAGAGAGAACTTAGTCTTTAGAGCCACCTGGGAGCAAAGGAAACTCAGCCTGTGTGGGTCTGGTGCTGCCTGAGCAGCTGCTGAGCTCCAGGATCTGCAAACCAAGGGCTGGAGGGCCAGGAGGCAGGGAATGGCTTCTGTCAGAGGGCAGGGCTGGATGGGATCTTGGGAAGTGGGAATTGTTCCCTGGCAGGGAGGGCAGGCCCTGGCACAGGGTGCCCAGAGCAGCTGTGGCTGCCCCTGGATCCCTGGCAGTGCCCAAGGCCAGCTTGGACATTGGGGCTGGGAGCAGCCTGGCACAGTGGGACGTGTCCCTGCCTGTGGAATGAGATGAGCTTTAAGGTCCCTCCAACCCAAACCATTGTGGGATTCAGGGATTCCATTCCCAAACCATTGTGGGATTCAGAGATTCCATTCCCAAACCATTGTGGGATTCAGAGATTCCATTCCCAAAGCATTCTGGGATTCAGGGATTCCATTCCCAAAGCATTCTGGCATTCAGCACTCCTGGTGCTGAGCATGTGTTCAAGCTAAAGCAGGAGCCAAGTGCTAGGTGAGCTGAAAAGCTGAGGGTGCTGAGCTCTGAGTCAAAATGAAATCCCAATTGCTGCAGGAACTCAGGAGAGCAGAGGTTGGAACAGGAAGGTATCCTGGAAATCCTTGTTTCTGGGAGGAGATTCTCTGCACCTCTCTGTGTTCTGGGTGTGTGACAGGAGCAGTGGGTCCCAACCAGCAATGGCTGCTCTCCTTTCAGCTGGAATTTTCAGGCTTCACAGGATCACAGATTCCCAGAATGGTTTGGGTTGGATGGGACTCCAAAGCTCATCCCACCCCACCCCTGCCATGGCAGGGACACCTCCCACTGTGCCAGGCTGCTCTGCCACAGCTCACCTAGCACAGATTCCTTCCCTACACACTTCACTCATGACAGAACTTTGCTGCAGGAGAACAAATGAGCTGGTTCAAGTCTAAAAGAAGGCAGGAGAGACAGAGATTTCTGTTGCTCACTGGTTAAATGAGGAACTAAAGTTGACACCTGGTGCTCTCACTTCAAAATCAACAAACCCATCCTGTTTCTGAGCCATAAAAAGCTGATTATTATAAATTATATATCACTGACCATCAGGTGCCAGTGAAAGGAGGCAAAATAAAAGCAGCTCTAAATGTATTGGCACTGAGAGCTTGAAAAACCAAGTGGCTCTGCTGGAAAGGCTGATTTTGATGTGCTAGGCAGAGAACAAACCTCTTTCAAGTGTTTTGGGAAAATGTAGGAAGGGCAGAAAATGTGTTTGGTGAGTCTGTAGAGATAAAAACTGGAGAAGAAACAAACGGTGACAGCTGTGACCATGACCAGCATGGATCCCATCAGAACAGCCACAATCACCCACACAGGGGTCACACCTGCAAGAGAGAAGGAAAAAACCAATTAAAACTCTCATGATTCATTTCTGAGGAATTGTTGTGGTACTCCACATTAAGTAATTATTTTTGAATTATCACTTTCTCTATGGAATGCCCCTGGATCCCTGGCAGTGCCCAAGGCCAGGTTGGACATTGGGGCTTGGAGCAGCCTGGCACAGTGGGAGGTGTCCCTGCCAGGGCAGGGGTGGCACTGGGTGGGCTCTGAGGTCCCTCCCAAGCCATCCCAGTGTGTGAT
>VZRF01001633.1:11901-29562 GCA_013396875.1 Vireo altiloquus
AAAGAAAGAAAGAAAGACTGACTATTTCTGGGAGCTGTGAGGTGGCTGAGCAGATGAGTTTGCTGTTCAGGATTGGTTCCATCCCTCAACAGGAGCAGATTCCTCCTCAGGGACAGAGCACTCCCCAGCCAGGTTCTGACCTTGGAGGAAGCAGCCACGTCCCAAATAACCTGGGAAGTCTCTGCCTGTTGCCTCTTTGCTCCCTAGGGAATCTCCCAGACCTGCACTCAGAACTGCTGCAAGCACAGACTCAAACTGCAGCTCTGTTCCTCTGTAACTCCAGCTGAGTGCATCCCATGTGCAGGAATCCTGCATTTCTCAGGAGTCTGGGAAGGGAAAACCAGGCTGCTTTGTGGGAAATGATGACTCCTCCTTTTCTGGAACTGCATGACAAAGAACTGTGCAGGTAACAGATATAAATCAGAATTGTACATGGTGGAGTCCCTTTATAGAAAATGGCACTGATGTACAAAGCACTCATTAAGTGTGACTGAGGTCTGCTGGTCAGACCTCGGAGGTTTTGTCTGAAATAGAGGCCATAATGCTCTAATTAATACATTATTAATGATCTTCCTCCATGCACTGTGTATGGAGCAGTGTTTTGGGCTCAGTAACACATCTGCCTGTGGAAGAGGCTGTCCCTGAGAGGGAGAAAGGGAACTGCAGTGGGTATGAGCTGAGGAGCTGCAGGTGACCACAGTGAATAAAAACCTTACCCATTTAAAGGTATTTTTTGGGATACAAAGTTCCACAGAGGGAATAAACACACACAGTGTAGGAGATATTGATAATTATGGAAAGAGAAAATTCTGTCCATGCTGCTGTTTAACTACACAGCTCCTGCATTACCTCGGAGTCCCAGTTATAGGGACCAGACTTGATTAACTGTAATTAGTAGAGATCCATTTTCACTCTCAAAATCACAGAATCCCAGACTGGTTGGGGTGGGAAAGGACCTCAAAGCCCACCCAGTGCCACCCCTGCCATGGCAGGGACACCTCCCACTGTGCCAGGCTGCTCCAAGCCCCAATGGCCAACCTGGCCTTGGGCACTGCCAGGGATCCAGGGGCAGCCACAGCTGCTCTGGGCACCCTGTGCCAGGGCCTGCCCTCCCTCCCAGGGAACAATTCCCACTTCCCAAGATCCCATCCAGCCCTGCCCTCTGGCACTGGGAAGCCATTCCCTGCCTCCTGGCCCTCCATGCCTTGGCCCCAGTCCCTCTCCAGCTCTCCTGGAGCCCCTTCAGGCCCTGCAAGGGCTCTGAGCTCTCCCTGGAGCTTCTCCTCTCCAGCTGAGCCCCCCCAGCTCTCCCAGCCTGGCTCCAGAGCTCTGCAATCTGTGCCAGACCCCCCAGGAGCTTCCAGGACTTCCCCAGGATGGTGTTTTCCACCAAAGCACAGATCAAAGCCAGGGAGTCACAATACCCAGGAAGCAGAGCTCAGCTCTGTGGCTGTGCTGCCTTTCTTCCAGTAGAGGATCCTGTAACTCCAGGAGCCATAGTAGTGCCTCAGGGACCACCTGCCCTGCTCGTGCTCAGCAAAGGGCCCTGAGAAATCCACGTGGAGAGCTCCAGACTCTGACTTCAGCCTCACGTCAGGGGGGCCAACGACTGCTGCACATGGGAGAGAGGAGAGGAGAGAATTCAGCCTCTGCTGCAGGTTTTTGTACAACCCATGGTAAGTCACCTTTTAAATAATGCATTAGAAGAAAGCAATTTCTTTTCCTGGATCAGGCATAAATAAATCCTCACAGAATTGCTCTGGAAAGGGATTTTTTTTTTGCAGTTGAACACCAGGTACCAATGCAGGCTCCATTCCCACAGCCTGTAAACAAAGCCAGTTCCCTTTTGCCAGCTGTGGTGGCTCCAGGAGAGGAAGGACCATTTCCATGGCTGTCACTCACTTCTCCTTCTGGGCCAAACTGTCACATCATCTGTCTGGCCTGAGCACACCCCTCCAGAAAAGTGAGGGTTTGTGGGTTTTGATTATGATCAGTTTGAAAAATTAAACATTTGAATTATTTCTGCCACGTGCAATCAAGAAAATTAATCTTTCTCTGTGAAAGTGGGTTTTTTTTAAAGTAAGAAAAATTAAAATTAAGCTTTTTGTCTGGCAAAGCAATGAAGGAAGTAACTGAATATATTTCGATATACAGGAAGTCTGGTTCCTTGAAGACAACTTCTCTCTGGCTGGAAATAGAGATGTCCCTTATTTTAACAGAAAATTATGCTTTATTTGAAAATCCCCTCAGAAGAGGTTATCAGTACTATGACAATGAACTTACTCTGCTTTCTGTCAAGCGTTACACCTAAAATCTCCTAGTTCAATGTAATTAAATAATAAAATACTCTGCATCCTCCAGCTTTTCTCATGGAGCCAGGCTGTTGTCCTGGGTTGAAGTATATTCTATTGCCATCTTCATGAACTGTTGAAACCAGGTGGGGCAGTGCTGCCTGCCTCCCCTGCTCTGGATTATCTCCTGTTCATGGCTCATCAATCCTTGCCCATGGCTCACAGATAACTCTGAGCTATCTCCTGTTAATCATTGCCCATCAATCCTTGCCCATGGCTCACAGATAACTCTGAGCTATCTCCTGTTAATCATTGCCCATCAATCCTTGCCCATGGCTCACAGATAACTCTGAGCTATCTCCTGTTCATGGCCATCAATCCTTGCCCATGGCTCACAGATAACTCTGAGCTATCTCCTGTTCATGGCCCATCAATCCTTGCCCATGGCTCACAGATAACTCTGTGCTATCTCCTGTTAATCATTGCCCATCAATCCTTGCCCATGGCTCACAGATAACTCTGAGCTATCTCCTGTCAATCATTGCCCATCAATCCTTGCCCATGGCTCACAGATAACTCTGAGCTATCTCCTGTTCATTGCCCATCAGTGCCTTATCTCAGGATTCACCATCCCAGTGTGAGTTGCTCCACCCCAGGGAGGAACCAAGCACTCCAGCCTGGATATAATCTGAGACTCTGAACACCACAGCAGCTCTTACCTACTGGACTCCCAGAGGACAAGAGCTGCTGCTGGACCTTCACACTCATTTTGCTACAGGATCACCTCTTCAACAGAACCACTCTGCTTGGACTGCAACCACCATAGGGTGCCAGGTTATATTCTGTTTTTGTCAGTATTCTTGTACTACTGCATTTATTTATTTCTTTTATTTTTTTTCCTATTAAATGATAATTCTGACTTGTGATCTCCCATTCAAACTAGCATAGCTGTGCAGTATTTTTTGGGAAGAGCAGGAGAAGGCTTACTGTCATCCATGGGCTTGAACCTGAGGGTGACCCAGGCGGAGTGGAGCTGTCCTGCCTCGGCTCTCAGCTGCAGGATGTAGTCCCCATATGCTGACAGCGAGGACACATCACACTCAGGGACACTCAGCTTTGTCCTCACGTCCACATAGGTGTCCCCAGGCAAGTTGATGCTGCAGGGAACAGAAACAAAGCAGAAAAATAAACAATTGTAACATTGGCTAAATGGCTTTAAAGCAGCAAAACTGTGAATGCAACCGGTTAGGAGTTATGAACACAGAAATGTATCCGGTGTGTAAGACACATTAAGGATTTAATACCCACCCATGATAAACTTAGGGATTAAAATTCTGATTCTGTAGAAAATGCCCTTTTCCTGGCAGGGTTACAACACTGCATTCAGCAGGCAGGAGTTCAGAGAAGCCTGCAAACACTCAGCCAGTGCCACTGCAGGGCACTGCTGCCTGACTGGGACTTTGCTCGGAGCTGTCTCCAGGATGTGCACACAAGGAAAAGCCAGAGAAAACAGGGCTGGGAAGTGACCAGGAACTGGTTATAAAATAGAACCACAGAAGGTTTGGGTTGGAGAGACCTTAAAGTTCATCCCATTCCACCCTTGCCATGACAGGGACACCTTCCACTATCCCAGGGTGCTCCAAGCCCCAATGTCCAACCTGGCCTTGATCAACACATGATCTGGTAGATGATATTTAACATATATTGCTCTTTTTGGTTTGCATCAGCAGCCTGCTCAGGAATGTACTGATCAAGGAGCCATGGCTACAGAACCCAGAAAAATCTTCTCTCAACTAAGCATGAAGAGAAGGCTCTGAGGAAGGCTTAGAGCTCCTTCCAATGCCTGGAGGGGCTGAGGAAAAAGAGGGAGAGGGACTTTTATATGGGCAAAGGGTGACAGGACCATCAGAATGGCTTCCCAGTGGCAGAGGGCAGGGCTGGATGGGATCTTGGGAAGTGGGAATTGTTCCCTGGGAGGGAGGGCAGGCCCTGGCACAGGGTGCCCAGAGCAGCTGTGGCTGCCCCTGGATCCCTGGCAGTGCCCAAGGCCANGGGATGGGATGGGATGGGATGGGATGGGATGGGATGGGATGGGATGGGATGGATGCCCAGGCCTACCTCTTGGATCGGACAGTGTAGGTGACATTCCCTGTGGGAAACTTTGGTGCATCCCACTGCAAAATGCTGTGAAGATTGACTGAAGTAATTCTTGCGTTTCGGGGCTTCGGGATCATTCCAGAAACTGTGGGAGGAATCAGAACCAAACACTTTGGTGTTTCCTTCTCACTCACCCAACACTTAAATGCAGCCTGGCCTTAGATGCTTATTTAAAATCGGAGTTCAATTAAATTAATTTAAATACTGATGCCTCTCCTGCCTCCTTATGCAACAAAACAAATTACTGGCAGCAGTGACTTCCAGTAAGTCCTTGTGACACTGACATTGCTTGTGCATGACTGAGCTGGTGCTGCCCAGGACTCAGGGCATGAACTCTCCCTGAGATTGTCAAACCCCAGTTTTTCTAAGCACTGCTCCAGTAGCAATGTGGGAATAACAAGGGCGTGGGGATTGATAAACAGAGATAAACCAGAAGCACCTCCAAAAGTAAGAGAGCTATTAAATGTAATTCAATATAATTAGATATCATTAATCAGCATTGTTCAGAAGTGACAAAACCCCAGTTGTTCTCCTTTCTTGGAACTGAATAAAAGAAACCCTAAAGTAGTTTAAAGTATCAATGAAAAGTCTATTACTCTTATGATTTAATTATTCTTACATAATTGTAGGTATTGAAACTAAAATAGAAAAAGATGCTGGCCAATTATTGCACCACAAATGAGCAATGCAAACAAACCCTGTCAGAATGGATCAGTGCCTAAATGTCACAGGAGTCACACCTGATGACAGACATTCCAAGACAAACAACACATTTCACATATCTGTAGTTCACAGAATTATCAGGGCTGGAAGACACCTTCAAGGTCACCCTGTCCTGGTTTCACCCCTGAGCCTTGTCCCCAGTGGATAGAGAAATGAATGAAATTCATGTGTCAGTCACCCCCCTCTAGGAGACAAGAGTTTGAAATCTAAACCTGGCTTAAATAAAACTTATTTCAGACTCTGGTCCTACAGTGTTATCCTTGTGCTCCACAAATAAATCAAACACACTGCACGTCACAAATTCAGAAGTTTGAATCACACACTGGCTTGGGTTGGAAGGGACCTCAAAGCCCACCCAGTGCCACCCCTGCCATGGCAGGGACACCTCCCACTGTGCCAGGCTGCTCCAAGCCCCAATGTCCAAGCTGGCCTTGGGCACTGCCAGGGATCCAGGGGCAGCCACAGCTGCTCTGGGCACCCTGTGCCAGGGCCTGCCCTCCCTGCCAGGGAACAATTCCCACTTCCCAATATCACATCCAGCCCTGCCCTCTAGCAGTTTAAAACTATTCCCCTTTATCCTGGCACTCCAGGCCTTGTCCAAAGTCCCTCTCAATTCTTTTGGAACTCTGCCCATGCTTTGAGGATGAGGTCTGAGGTAGGCATGCAAATTCCCAGGATCCTTGCAAGGTTCATGTCCCTGACAATGCTTCCTACCCTAACAGCCTCCAGGTAAATTGCTTTATTGGACACTGTGGGCCCAAAGAGATGAGGAAATACCTCTGGGGGCTTCAGGTTTGTGCACAGACCTCTGATGCCAGCCAGGCCAAGTTGTGCCCCATGCCCACCTTGTCCCCAGCCCAGAGCACTGAGTGCCACCTCCAGGCCTTCCTGGGAGCCCTCCAGGGATGGGCACTGCAAACCTCCCTGGGCAGCTCTTGCCAAGGCCTGAGCTCCCTTTCCATGCACAAATTGCTCCTGGTGTCCAAGCTGAGCCTCCCCTGGCCCAGCCTGAGGCTGTTCCCTCTCCTCCTGTCCCTGTTCCCTGCCAGCAGAGCCTGACCCCCCCCGGCTGCCCCTCCTGCAGACAGTGACGGAGCCCTCGGGGTGCTGCTTCGCCCCCGCGCCTGCCTTTTCTCGCCAGGACTTTCACAGCGTCCCATTCCTGGCAGGATCGTTCCTGTTTCCCAGCACAGATTCAACCGCGGGGCAAAAACGCCCGCAGGCGGCGGGACCCCGGCACCGCCAGCCAGGCACCGGCGGAAGCCGGGCAGGCTATCCCCGTGTCCCCGCTGCCCTCACGGGGCACTCCCGCCCGGCTGCTGACCCGCTCCCGGGGCCGCTCGGCTCCTCACAGCCCCCGAGGAGTCGCGCCGGGCTCGGGGCAGCGCTGAGGCATCGCCACCTCAGGGGCTCCTCACTGCCGCTCCCCCTGAGGGCACCGCCGCCTCAGGCGCCCGGCGCTCCCACCTGAGGGCACCGCCGCCCCGCGTGCCCGCGGCCAGACGGGAGCGGGAGGTCGCTCCGTCCCTCCCTCCATCCCTCGCTGCCTCCTTCCCTGGCTGCCCGGCAGCCCCGGCGGACTCACCGCAAAGCAGGAGCCCTCCGCAGAGCGCACCCCGCAGGGCGGCGGCCATGGCGGCTCCCTCAGCAGCGGCGGGGCGGCCGCGCCATGGCTGCGGGAGCGGGGCCGCCCCGAAACCCTTCCGCTTCCCGGCAGGGCGGGGCGGCTGCGGGTACGGCGGGTTCCCCTCACATCCCCAGGCTGCTCCCTCACACCCCGGGGCTACTCTCCTTCACACCCCAGGGATTCCCCCTCACACCCCGGGCCTGTTCCCCCTCATATCCCCAGGCTGCTCCCTCACACCCCGGGGCTGCTCCCCCTCACACCGTGGGGGTACTCCCTCAGACACCGGGGATTTTAAATGTCATAAAAATATTTTAATACTAGTCCGTAATTGTACAAAATTATATATATATATATAAAGGTTAAAAGTGTATTAATGCCTTGATACAGTCTTTTTTCAGCTGAATATTCCTGTCTCTGCATCCATTATTCCACTTGATCAGTTTTCTCTGCACTAATATAGCATCCATGCAGCAGAACAGGTTTCACAAAAATCCACAGATAAAAATAAAAAATTGAAAAAGCGGTCTGGTTGAGAGACCAGCCTTCCACTGTGCCAGGCTGCTCCAAGCCCCAATGTCCAAGCTGGCCTTGGGCACTGCCAGGGATCCAGGGGCAGCCACAGCTGCTCTGGGCACCCTGTGCCAGGGCCTGCCCTCCCTCCCAGGGAACAATTTCTAATCCAAAACCATCCTGTGTCAGTTTGAAGCCATTCCCTGTGTCTTGTCCCTCCATCCCTTAACCAAATCCCCTCTTTTGGAGCCCTTTTAGGCACTCAAGGGCCTCTAGGGTCTCTCTGGATCCTTCTCCAGACAAACACCACCAGCTCATTCTGTAGAACTCACAGGATGTTAATGAAAGGACAAGATCTGTGTGTTTAGTCCAGAAATAAAAGTTGGACAACACTGGTTCCTATGGTATAAAGTAAGAGCAGCTGTCCCTTCATCTCCTCATGTACCCTGTTACATGCTTGGTGTCTGAGTCCGAAGAGTCACTTTCATCAGAGGACGAGGATGAGTTTTGCCACTCGTGGAAGTCATTACAACAAGGTGCTTCCTGCACACTTGCTGTATCCTCCAGCAGCTTTGCTTCCAGAGCATGAGCACAGTGCCAGTCACCTGCATCTTCCTGGGAAGAGGGAGCAGCTGCCGAGCTGTGCCCATCCTGCTCCAGGGTTCCCAGCAGCACGGTGTGTAAGTTGATGGTGAAGCACTCACTGTTCCCTTGAGAGCTACAACTGCCCTCAGAGAAAGGGCTCAGTAACTCGTTCCCGGTGTCTCTGTCTCCTTCAGGATCCCCCTCGTGCTCCTCGAACTCCTCTGGCTCAGCAGCTGGGATGTCCCCGGCCTGGCTGCTGCTGTGCTCACGGGTGCTGTTCACTGAGTACTGCACCAGGGCACCGGGGGTGCCACTGCCCGGGGGGACTGTGCCCCTGCCCAGCCCCTCGCGCCTCGCGTAGTCATGGTCACACAGGGCACTGCTGTCACTGTCACTGCTGTCACTGTCATCACTGGCACTGCCTCTGCACCCCCTGGCCTTGCTTTTACTCTCTCTGGGGATGATCTCCACAGAGGACACTTTTTCTGACTCAAACTCCCAAGGTAAGTAGGCCAACTTCCTGATGCATGCCTGGAAGAGTAAAAGGAATTAACTCAGCCACATTTGCACACATGCACAGAAAACCATGAAAAATACCCCAAATAACCTCTAGTCATGAGGTTGCCAAACAAGCTATTCCTTCTGTGCCACAATTCTGGCTTCCTCCACAGAGTTCAGGCTACCTAGGATTGTTCCTTCTTCTCCCTTCCTGAACATCTCAGAATCCCAGAACGCTTTGGGTGGGAAGGGATCTTAAAAGATCATCCCAGTGCCACCCCTGCCATGGCAGGGACACCTCCCACTGTGCCAGGCTGCGCCAAGCCCCAATGTCCAAGCTGGCCTTGGGCACTGCCAGGGATCCAGGGGCAGCCACAGCTGCTCTGGGCACCCTGTGCCAGGGCCTGCCCTCCCTCCCAGGGTGAGGTGAGTCTTGTCACTCTCTCTCAACTCTTGCAGTCACCTATCATGGCTGATCAATTTTCACATCCTTTACAAATTATCTTTTGAAGCAATTTTCACCATTTTAACATCTTCCCTCTACACTTCAGAGGATTATACAATATTTGAAGCATTAATCACATGGACAATAAAGAATATATAAACCTTAGACACTCCTTTGTGAAGTGTTCAGCAGTTGTTGGGATGTGCAACTAATGACACAGCAAAGGACAGAAACACAAGGCAAAAGTCTTAGAAAAAAGTGATACCAATCTGCTCTGGGTATGTTTGTGGAAAATGGAAAATATTTATGCTGAAAAACTCTACTGAATTAAAGGTAAAAAGTCAGAGACTGTAAAAAATAAAACAAACAAGCAAAGATAAAGGATAGAAATAAGAAATCTTGTTATTTTTGCTTGAAATTAAGTGTCACTTCAGTCTATGAAAATAAAAAATTAGCTGGCTCTGGACTGGCTCCCTCAAGTGCTAAAACACTTGATCACAGAGAAAGTCCAAGAAAGATTATTTTATTATTATTATTAAACAGTGGAACAACTTCTCCTCAGTCTCTCCTCACAGGGCAGCTTCTCCAGCCCTCTGCTCATGCCCCTGGCCCTGCTCCAGGCTGCTCCAGCCTGTTCACACCTTTTGTGCCCTGTGGGACCAGAACTGGGTGGAATATTCCTGGATCCTTCCCCTGGCAGGGTGGATGATCCTCTCCATTAGTAACTTGTCACAGAAGGAGCAAGAAAGGGTTTGGATTATTTGTCACAACTTAGCAGCCTAGAGATTGTCTTTGACTGAGGTAAACTGCAAATGCAAACATTCTGTGCTCCTACATAACTTGTACCTAAAAGCACAGGATTGGAAATTCCAGCTGTTAAACTTCCTCCTGCCAACCAGAAAGGGCAGATCTGAGAACTCTTACGTACCAAGGTCTGAGGAAAGGAAATCTTTGGGAGAATAAAACCTGCAGCATGCACACACTTCAGGACTGCAGCAATGATCAGTGCAACACAGATAGCACCTGCCACTGCAACTTCATGATACCCTGGAGTGAAAAGACCAAATAAACACACATGGATAAAGTCCCAGGACCACATTTCAGATCTCACAGTCACAACAGCTATTAGGAAACAGCAATAATTTTGGTTAGAAGGGATCTGTGAAAGTCAAAGTCAAAACAAGACTAAATCTCAAATTAGATTCAGGAATTAAAAAAGAAATTACTCCATCTTTATGCAGAGTTAGTGAAGATCTGTATGGCTCAGAGGATTGCCAAGAGATTTGTTTCCCCAAAGTTGATGGGGTTTTATATTTCACTTCTAAATAGCCACCATGGTTCTCTCTTGGAATGTTTCTCTCTGACACTGAGGCTCTGATCTCTGCTCTGGGCCAGGGACAGCAGCCAGGGAGCAGCTGGAGCTGGGCCAGGGCAGGCTCAGGCTGGAGAGCAGGGAAAGGTTCTTCCCCCAGAGGGTGCTGGGCACTGCCCAGGCTCCCCAGGGAATGGGCACGGCCCCGAGGCTGCCAGAGCTCCAGGAGCCTTTGGGCACTGCTGCCAGGGATGCCCAGGCTGGGATTGCTGGGGGGGCTGGGCAGGGCCAGGGGTTAGATCAGTGATCCTTGGGCATCCTTCCCACCCAGGATACTTCATGATTCTGTGCTCACCTATTGGTTTTTAGGATTGAACTGTAAATGTCCCTACACCAAAAGAAAACACTGCAGGCTCAGACCAACCCCTCATGCCCCACAGCTCCATTACCTTGCTGAGCCTCTGCCTCTGCAGTGACACATTTCCAGGGGGAAGGAGTGGAATGTCTGTTCAGGGATGCAGTGACCTCCACAGACACACAGTAATTCCTACTGGGGTACAATTCTTCAATGACAGTACTAAACACTTCTTCAGTGGTTTTCTGCCGTGGCCTCTGCCAGGAAAAACAATGTTTTGCAGTCAGTTACTGGCTAAAGGAGACTCCTGCTCACTGTTCCAGACCTGCTCCCCTGCAGTGAAAGGAAGCTCAGATTCTGTTGGCCATTGTCTTTCTTTTCTTCTAAGGAATCTAGTTCTGTTTTCTTTTGCTTCATTCACACGTTTGTTTTTGGGAACTTGTTAACCATCAGAGCTAGTTTATGCCCTCTGAGTTCCTCCCCTAAAGCACAACTAAACCCCAAACTTCCCTACCTTATGCTCTCCATCCAGTGATTTCAGTGTGATATTGTAATACAGCTCTTCATAGATGTCAAGTAAAGACAGCAGCTTTGCCCCATCTCTGAAGTGAGAGGTTGGCAGCTTTATGGTGACATTGATGCAGTTTGGACAGGAAGTGATATTCACTTCTGGTGGTCCCAGAATTGCTGTTGGAAAACAAGAAAGAGAAAAACAATTATGGAAAAAGTACACACTTTATCCAGCACCAATTTTATTTCTGTGATGGATACAGAGCTGCCTCAGCACACTCCAAAGGGGCTGCTGCTGGAAATCCACAAGGCCTTGCAATATTTAAATTCCACAGTCAAATCATCATTTCCCATATGACCACATTTTAAAGGAAAAGAAGTGGAGGGAAGAAGTAGAAAGGGGATAGAGGCTTTGCTACAACTTCAGAGATGTGAATTTTGGATCTACCTGAGATTAAAGCACAGAACAGAATCACAGAATGGGTTGGGTTGGGAAGGACTCAAAGCCCACCCAGTGCCACCCCTGCCATGGCAGGGACACCTCCCACTGTGCCAGGCTGCTCCAAGCCCCAATGTCCAACCCGGCCTTGGGCACTGCCAGGGATCCAGGGGCAGCCACAGCTGCTCTGGGCACCCTGTGCCAGGGCCTGCCCTCCCTGCCAGGGAACAATTCCCACTTCCCAAGATCCCATCCAGCCCTGCCCTCTGGCACTGGGAAGCCATTCCCTGCCTCCTGTCCTTTTTATTAAACCAAGGGCTGAGGGACTGCAGGGCTCCTCCAGGGATGTTCTCCAGTCCTGCAGTCACCCCTGTGCCCACTCTCCCCATCCCCTCCAACATTCCCTCATTTCTGCCACTGGAAGAGGACACAGCAGCTCTGCAGAATTCAGAGGGAACATGACCAGTTTATCCTCCATGGCACTCCAACTGTTCCTCCATCTCTGCCTCTGTTAGCTCAAAAGTGAATTTTGAGCAGAGCCAAGGGTGAAGGCACCTGTGGCATGAAGGATCTTCAGCAGGGAAAGGGCAGACTGATGGACAAACAACAGATCTCTTCCCTACACCTGCTGCACACCTGGCATTTTCTAACTCAGTGTTCACTATCTGAAGACACAAAACCAATGTTGTTTTTTTAAGTCATGTACCTTACACAGTGTAGAGATTTTTACTTTGTGTTTGTCAATGTACAACTGTATTTCCTTTCTATCTATAATATATATAGCTGTATTTATTTCAAAACCAGAGCCTCATCCCTTTACCAGAACTACTAATTAGAACTACTCATTTTAGAAGTTTATCTATATATTAAAAGGACATTTGTATTAGATATATGAAATACTATATACAAATAGTCACCAGACCAGTTAGTTTAGAGTCTTACAGCAAAGGTAGCCAAACATAATTGAGTCATCAGCTGTTAATAAAAACTACAAAAAGAAGAAATGCAGAGAGAACTTACTCTGAATGAATGGCACAAAACACAGCACAGAAGAATTGAGCACCTGAGCTCCTCCAAGGCTCTGAACCAGTGCACAGTACTCAGTGGATGTGTCCTTGAACTCGTCTGTCAGCTCACAGGAGAGCTGGGCAAGACCTGAACACTGCTTAGCACTCATCCAGTTCCTGCTCCTGCAGAAAAGAGCAAAACAGTCTCAATCCTCTGATATGAAAAACCATGGGAGTGTGAGGAGAGCATTTCTCAGGGGAAAAAAAACCAGAAAAACAGAGAAAACCTCAGCTTTAGTATGTTCAGAGAATCCCAGGGTCCCTGAGGCTGGCAAAGCCCTCCCAGCCAGGCCAAGCTGTGCCCCATGCCCACCTTGTGCCCAGCCCAGAGCACTGAGTGCCACCTCCAGGCCTTCCTGGGAGCCCTCCAGGGATGGGCACTGCAAACCTCCCTCTTCTTTAGGTCAATAAACATGAAAAGTAAAATTTGTGCCTTATTTTGTGTGACTTGCCTGCGGTCCTTGTAGAGCACATTGTAGGATGCTGGCACAGCTGGGTCATGTTCTGCCTGCCAGGACAAAACGTGCTGGAAATTGTGAGAATCCATCTGGAGGTGGTAAGGAAGCCCTTCCAAAATTCCTTCTAGAAAGGAAAAAGCAACAAAAAACACCCCAACAAATAACCCTGAGCTTTGCAACAATTCCAATAAATAAACCCCTTTAGAGCAGCTCAGGATTTGCCCCCACAAAGCAGCCACAGGGAGAGCTCAGCACAACAGACACAGCAATGCAAAGCACTGTGCACATGGATCACATTTCTGCAAGTTCCTTCTCCAAAATCATGAGTTTCAAAATGATGCTTGGTGAGGATGTGCAAGCTATGAAATGGGTTAGGAAAAGCACTTTAAAGATGATAAAACTCTTACCAGGCAGGCTGCAAACAGCTGTAGACAGAAAGGTGAGGTACACTGGAAATTGAAACTGTGTATTAATGCATTGGTGCACCCACAGGATCTGATTTTTACTGCAAATATTCATTTGCAACAACTAGGTTCACACTCAGTATTCCCTGGTGGAGCTGTTACTTTCTTTCACACCTTCCTACGATTTTCCTACACTTCCCTCCTTCTCCAGAGCCTGAGAGAAGTGCCCTTGAACCTGGGGCTCTGAGGAGCTGCTCCTTGCACCACTGTGCTGCTCCCTACACGAGGTTCAAGACTCAGTGTCACCAAAACCATCCAAGATGTTCTCATCAAATCATGTCCTAGAGGACTCTGACTGTATTTCAAACACCTTTTCAAGGCATCACAACAATTTTAGGACAGATCTGGGAAAATATCCCATTATTTCTTGAGTCATCCTCATAGATTCCAGAGTGGTTTGGGTTGGAAAGGACCTTAAAAATCATCCAATTCCACCTCTGCCCTGGCAGGGACACCTCCCACTGTGCCAGGCTGCTCCAACCCGGCCTTGGGCACTGCCAGGGATCCAGGGGCAGCCACAGCTTCTCTGGGCAATGCTGCCATTCCAGAGGTTCATGCATCTTCCTGTAAAACCTCCCTAGGAGACTCTGATCCATCCTGGGTCTCACTGCATCCACGATTCTTTTCCTTGACCAACCCAGCTTTTCATCATTCCCATCCTTTCAACACAGTGCTTCAAAACACTTGAAATTGCTATTCTGACTCCTCTAATTTTTTTTCTCAAGACCCTTCAGCCTCCCTTCTCCTTTGAGTGCAACAAGGAGAAGCTTCCTATTCTTATTTTAAGGCATTTTGTGGTCATTCCTCTGACTCAGGAGATGCCAACTCCCACGCTCAGTTGGCCAAAGCAGTCACCACTTTAATTTCAAACACATTTCTTCTCAGCTTTACATGAATATCATGGGAAAATCTGCAAAGTTCCTTCCTCGTCTTCCCTAAAACTCTCTTTTGTCTTGATCTGATGTACCAACAAGATGTGCCACGGTCAGCATGACTGTGAAAAGAGAAATCTGGGCCATGAATTAGAAAATTTAAACAGTCTTTATGAGAGCCACAAATAATGGGTTTTAACTGCAGTTAAATGTAGAACAATGGATTTCTTACCAGGTAAGAAATCCCCTGTTTGGAAAAAAAACATCCAGTGGGGAAAAATAAAGCAATAATTTAACAGTTGTTGTTATTATTATAATTACCTGAACACAAAATCAGATTTGTACTAATTTGTGTCTGCTGAATTGTTGGTGTATTCCCATTAACATTACTTGATTTTTCAACGCCTCTGCTCTACCCAAACCAAATTCCCTTCATGTCAGGTTCAAACTGCCTCTGAACTTTGTTTCAACAAACAAGTTTAGCAAAGGAAATTGAACAGTAGCAAAACTGTTTACATTACACTCTTACAAAAGAGACACAGCCAAGAACAAATATCTTAGAACAAGTAACAGGGAAAATTCAGCCTGGGGAAACAAAGATGATCTGGAAAATGCATGGGGAATCTTCTTCACCATCTTGGCCTACTTGGAGTTTCTATCATGCCTGGCAGTGCCCAAGGCCAGGTTGGACATTGGGGTTTGGAGCAGCCTGGCACAGTGGGAGGTGTCCCTGCCATGGCAGGGGTGGCACTGGATGGGCTTTGAGGTCCTTCCCAACACAAACCAGCCTGGGGTTCTGGGATGAGGATCTTACCCTTTTTACAGAATTAAAGCATCCTAACAAAGCCCTTTCTCCCAACAGCTACAGATCAGCCAAACTGTGTTTGTTTCACCTGCTAATCCAGAAACTGAGGAGTGCTGAAAAAGATCAGAGTAGGGAATGAAAATCCCCAGATGTAACTGAGAGTTCCTGGACATGCAGGGAGGTAGAACCATGGAATGGAATGGTCTGGATCAGAAGGGACCTCAAAGCCCACCCAGTGCCACCCCTGCCCTGGCAGGGACACCTCCCACTGTGCCAGGCTGCTCCAAGCCCCAATGTCCAACCTGGCCTTGGGCACTGCCAGGGATCCAGGGGCAGCCACAGCTGCTCTGGGCACCCTGTGCCAGGGCCTGCCCTCCCTGCCAGGGAACAATTCCCACTTCCCAAGATCCCATCCAGCCCTGCCCTCTGCCACTGGGAAGCCATTCCCTGCCTCCTGGCCCTCCAGCCCTTGGCCCCAGTCCCTCTCCAGCTCTCCTGGAGCCCCTTCAGGCCTCCCTGGAGCTCTCCCTGGATCCTCCTCTGCTCCAGGCTGGGCACTCCCAATGCTCTCAGCCTTCCCCCACAGCCTTCCCCACTCATGGTTTATGCACAGAACAGAGGATGGAGAGATAAGAGATCCTTATTCTGGGAATGAACCCAGGGAGAGTTCTACAATACCATGATGGTCTCTTACTTTGGTATCTCAGCAGAATTATCAATGAATTAATCAGCTCCTTACTGCTCCTCTCTAATCTAGAGGTTCAGGTACTTACCAAGCTGACAGAGAGGCATTGGCACATCCATCAGGGCTCCACTGGAGATTAACAAATAAACCTCTCTGCTTGCAAAAGACACATTCTGCTTCTGCACCTACAAATACATGAAAAACAAGCACATTTCACTAAATTATCACAGTAAATCAGCTTAGTAAATCACTTTGACCTAACCCAAGGTTTCTGTACAGAGTTTTTTCACTCTGCAGTGTCTGAAGGAGGGCAGTGGTACTGAAAGTGTTACTGGGGTGAGGTACTGATCCTGATCATTTTATGGCAATTTTAGTCCTTTTTATGGCAACAGCACTTTTCTTTTTTCACACAGAAATGGCTCTTACCATTTCAAATTAAGCAGAAACCACTGTATGATTATTTATATTAACTTTGCATCAAGAGAGCATCTGAAAATTCAGTGCCACTCACTCCAACTGCATTAATACAACAAAAACAAACTTTGCTTGGCTTTGTTTGAAATAAACTCATCACTGTTGTAAGAAATGTATCCAGAAAAAGATCAACAGGGAGTTTAGAAAAAAATTAATAATAAAGGAGTTATGAAGTTTATGTTACAATTTTTTAATGCTTAAGATCTATTAAAATACTCCCTCTCTTCAGTGTTATTTTTTACTCTATTTAAAATCCCCATAATATTAACATCTACAGGACCTGGTTTTGAATCAGCTGGGCAAGGGTATATCTATTTCCAAAGAATTTTCCCCTCAGGTTTAATAAAAATTAACTACTTTGTAATTTAAGATTATTTGCAAACACAACTGGAATTATTTTCTCTGCAAAAGAACCAGTTTAAAATCATGCCAGAGCACACTACAGTCAAGCTTAACCCAATATATTCATGTATTACCACAGGATAGGATTCATCTGTTAAAATCAGGTGAACTAAAAATCCCTTATCTGAGAAGTCAATCTCCCTGTGCTCAGAGTTCTGGCAGGACTGCAGGAAGTCACTGGATAAATGTTGGAAATGTGCATCTGTTCAGATAATAATTCCACAGGCAAAGGGAACGATCTGTGCCCCTCATTTTATTAATTCATTCAAGCAGAAGTCATTCCAAAGACTGTGGGGTGAGACTTTACAGGTGGCTCACAATTTTCCCTTCAGGAGGAAGCCTTGGGGATGCTGAATTCACTTGGCAAAGGTTTTCCTCTCGGTGTTAATCCGTGCAAGTAATCCCAGGCCCTGTTCCAAGCACTCCATACCCAGGGGGATTGTGTACCTTGGATCCTTGCTGTCCATGCTGGCAGGAAGAACAACAATCCCACTCTGGGAATCAAAAGTGGCTTCTGTGCAGCTCTGGATGCTGAACAGAGTCTCTTACATAAGGCATATTCAAAGCCAGGTTATCTGTCCAGCACTTTAAAATGTTTGAGAAAATGTGATAAAATGTGTTCATCTCCAGGTGTCCACAGCTGTCTGAAGCTGGATGTCCTCTGCAGATCGATCAGTGTCAGGGAGATTCCAGGGGAAATTCCAGGAGAAAACCATTTCTGTCAGAACTCTGATGAGCTTCTGTTACTTTTCCTCTTCAGAGCTGCAGCCATCCCTGCAGAGAAGCCATGGAAACACCAGTGAGAGCAGCCCCATGACACCAGGCTGTGCTCACATGAGACCCCTTGGGAGCTGCCAGGAGCCTGCAGAGCTCCCAAACCTCAGGGTCACACATCCACAGCACCCACAGCATTCACAGCATGCACAGCACCCACAGCACCAGTACACGGAATCACACACTGGGCTGGAAGGACCTTAAAGCC
>VZRF01001651.1:2105-18857 GCA_013396875.1 Vireo altiloquus
GGTCCTGGGCAGGTCAGGATGTGGCTCCTGGGCAGGTCAGGATGGGAGTTTTGGGGGGTCAGGATGGGAGTTTTGGGGGGTCAGGATGGGGGTCCTGGGCAGGTCAGGATGTGACCCCTGGGCAGGGGGTGGTCAGGGCGATGTTTGCTGCCCGTTTCTTGCCCGGTGGCTCCAGGACGCTGCTCCTGCCCATCCCAAAGGTGCCTTTTCTCCCGGCCCTGCTTTCCCCCAGATCCCCCAGCCATGGAAAAGTTCGGGATGAACTTCGGGGGCGGCCCCAGCAGGAAGGAGCTGCTGGACACCATCGAGACGCAGAAGCAGCAGCTCCTGCGCTTCCAGGCGCGCCTCAAGGACGTCGTGCGCGCCTACAAGAGCCTCCTGAAGGAGAAGGAAGCGCTGGAAGCCAGCCTGAAGGTGCTCTCCGTGTCCCACGAGGGGGACCTGGCACCGCCACCAGCTGGGGACTCCCTGGATGATCGGAGCTCGGAGCACAGCGAGGACAGCGCAGGGACAGCCACCAGTGCGGACACTGCGGCCAGTGTGACCAGTGCCACCAGTGCCACCAGTGCCAACAGCGCCAAGGGGGACGTGGCGCAGGAGGAGGACAAACCTTCCCAGAGAGCAGAGGAGCCGAGCAGCTCCGAGAGCGGCGATTTCAGTGCCGGCAGTGAGTCCGAGCGGAGGCTGCTGCAGCTCAAAGCCCAGCTAGCCACGCTGACCAGCGCCCTGGCCACCGTCACGCAGGAGAAATCCCGCATGGAAGCATCCTACCAGGCGGAGCGGCGGCAGATGAAGCAGGAGCTGGAGGAGGCAGCGGGGCGGGCGCGGGAGGAAGGGGACAGGCAGGAGGCCGAGCTGCGGCGGCTGCAGGAGCAGCTGGCCGAGACCCGCGCCCGCCTCATCGCCCAGCAGCACGAGCGCGAGCGCGAGCAGGGCGACCACGGGCTGATGCTGCGCGAGCTGCAGGAGCTGCTGCGCTCCGAGCGGGAGGCTCGCCGGGCCACCGAGCAGGAGCTGCGGGAATCCCGGGAGGCGCTGGCCGGCAGCGAGGGATACGAGCAGCACGTGAGGCAGCTGAGCCAGGAGCTGGAGGAGCTGCGGAGGGAGCTGCGCGGGGTGCGTGAGGAGAACGGGAAGCCTGACCCGCGCATCCAGGAGCTGCAGGAGGAGATGGCTGGCCTCAAAAACCACTTCCAGCTGCAGCTGGTGCAGGAGATGAAGAAGGTGATTCCTGTGGCTGAAGGGTTTTGAGGCTGGAGGAGACAAATTTCCTCTCCCAGTTCCGTAGAGCGCAAAGCTTGGATTGGTGGGATGGTAGTCCTGGAAGAGCAGCTCTCAGGGGTGAATCCAAGGATTTGGGCAGAGTTTGGGGCTGGAGGAGACAGATTCCCTCTTCCAGTCCCTCAGAGTCCAAAGCATCCTGGCTTGGACTGAGGGGATGACAATCCTGGGAAACAGCTCTCTGTGGGATGTATCCAGGGAGTGGGGCTGGAGTGGGACAAATCCCCTTCCCAGCCCCTCGGATTCCAGGGGCTTTGAAATGAATGGCACAGGGTGCCCAGAGCAGCTGTGGCTGCCCCTGGATCCCTGGCAGTGGCCAAGGCCAGGCTGGACATTGGGGCTGGGAGCAGCCTGGCACAGTGGGAGGTGTCCCTGCCATGGCAGGGCTGGCACTGCAGGGGCTCCGAGCTCCCTTCCCACCCAAACCATCCCAGGATTCCAAACACACAAAGCCCCAAAAAGCTGGGACAGGGAGGTGTCTCAGGTGGGATTCCCAGGGTGGGGAAGGCCTCTTGTGGGTTTGGAGCAGAGCAGGGACCCTGCGTGACCCCAGGTGTCCCCCTGTGTGTCCCTGTGTGTCCCCACGTGTCCCCATGCTACCCTGACCCTGCTGTGTCCCTGGGTGTCCCCACGTGTCCCCCTGTGTGTCCCCATGTGTCCCCATGCTGCCCTGACCCCGCTGTCCCCCTGTGTGTCCCTGTGTGTCCCCCTGGGTGTCCCTGGGTGTCCCCACGTATCCCCACGTGTCCCCACATGTCCCCATGCTGCCCTGACCCCGCTGTGTCCCTGTGTGTCCCCCTATGTGTCCCCCTGTGTGTCCCCACATGTCCCCACATGTCCCCATGCTGCCCTGACCCCGCCGTGTCCCTGGGTGTCCCCCTGTGTGTCCCTGGGTGTCCCTGGGTGTCCCCCTGTGTGTCCCCATGCTGCCCTGACCCCGCCGTGTCCCTGCAGACAGCCCAGGCCGAGGAGCAGCTGCAGCAGCGCTCGCAGCGGGAGGAGCGGCGCGTGGCCGAGCTGGAGGCTCAGGTGTCCCAGGTGTCCGAGCTGCTGGGCACCTACGAGAAGGCCAAGCAGAGGGACCAGGGCACCATCCAGAGGCTCAAGGACCGCATCGTGCAGCTGGACCTGGAGAACAAGACCTTGGCCATCGCCGCCTCCAGCCGCTCGCTGGGCGAGGTGGCCGTGGAAGAGACCACCCTGGACGTGACAGCGCTCAAGGAGAAGATGGAGAAGCTGCGGAAGCTCCTGCAGGTGGCAGCCGGGAAGGGCCAGGCGGGGCTGGACACGGAGGAGCCACGGGAGCCAGAGCCACCCCCGGGCGCCGGGGACGGGGACAAGGCCCCAAGCGGGCACTGCCAGCAGGAGCTGAGGCAGCTCAAGGAGGAGTTTGAGCGCTACAAGGTGAGGGCGCAGCAGGTGCTCAAGAGCAAGGCTGGCAAGGACATGGGGCTGGCCAAGGAGCTGGAGGAGGCGCGGGAGCAGCTGGCGGAGCTCCGGGACAAGCACGCCCTGCTGCAGCTGGACATGGACGATGCTGAGAAGCGACACCGGCAGGAGCTGGAGGCCAAAAAGCAGGAGCTGTCCCAGCTGCAGCAGCTCCACCGGCAGGAGCTGGAGCGGTGCCAGCTGGAGTTCCGGGAGCGGGCACTGCGGCTGGAGGAGGAGATGCACAAGCAGCGCGACCGGGCGCTGGCCGTGCTGGCCGAGAAGGACCGGGAGCTGGAGCAGCTCCGCGCCCTCACGCTGCCCCACGGCCCCAAGGGCTCCCGGGATGCCTCTCCCGGGGACATTCCCGGGCGGGACTCCTCGGAGATCCTCCCGGAGACGCTCCAGCTGTGCTCTGGCTCCGAGCCCACCTTCTTCCTGTACGCGGAGCAGCTGGCGCGCAAGGAGGTGGAGATCGCGGCGCTGCGCAAGCACAAGCACCGGCTGGAGGTGCAGCTGCACCAGCTCCAGGGCAGGGCCCTGGCCGAGGAGGACAAGCACCGCGAGGAGGTGGCAGCGCTCCGGGACGAGATCCAGAAGAATTGCCGGGACAGGAGCAGGGAAGGAGCCAACCTGGAGTACCTGAAGAATGTGGTGTATCGCTTCCTGACGCTGCCCGACGCCCGCGGCCGCCAGCAGACACTCACGGCCATCCTGGCCATCCTGCACTTCAGCCCCGAGGAGAAGCTGAGCATCGCCAAAAGCTCGGCCCACGGCTCCTGGTGGCTCCACGGGAAGAGATGAGGGCTGGATTTTATTCTGTTTTCCATCAGAATCTGTTCCCGAGGACTGGCCCAAGCCTCGTCCCAGCCACACCCGGAGCTCTCCGGGTTCTGGGCTCCAGTTGGTGTTTCCAGCACTAATTTGCAGTGGGATTGTGCCAACTCTTCCAACCCCAAAGCCTCTGCGGTGGGAATTTGCTCCGAGTTGGGACTTGATCTGAAAACCACGGCATTGAAGACGCTGAGCTTTTTTAAAGGTGATTTAAAAACAATCCCTCCCTCTCAGGCATGGGCTCGAGTGGAATTCACTTGGATCATCAAGCTCCAGCCAGGCTGGTGACTCAGGAGATGAAAGGGGAGGTGGGAAGCACTTTAGGTGGAGCTAAAGTAGCACCAGGCCCTGGAGGGCTTGGGGAGATGGGGCTCAGAAAATTTTGGGCATTTTCTAAGGGTCTTTTCCAGAGCCAGATTTAACCCAGGGGATGCAGCTCCAGGCTCATCCAAGGGGCTCAGGGTGTCCTTCCTTCCCAGGGATCCTCTCTGGGGTCATCAGGGATTCCAGGAAGGAGAAAGGATCTCTCTGTGGGTGATTCCCACCCTGAGCTGCCCGAGCCTGGCTGGGAACAGGAGGCAGAGGCAAGGCTGAAATGGGTGCCCTGCCCCTGGGTTTGGGGGGTTCCAGGGAGGTTTGGCTGCTCTGTGGGGCTGATTTGGGAAGGAAGGGATGGGAGGTGACAGTGACAGCGACAGCCTGGCCAGGGCTCTGCAGCCTTGAGGTTCTTCCCTGATTTCTGGGGAATTGGTGACAGAAGGAAGCTGGGACATCCTGGAATGCCCTGGGATGTTTTGCCCTGGATTTGGCTCTTCCAGCTTTGCTCCCCTGGATGTCCCAGAGCCTCCTCACCTGCACAGGCACAATTCCCGTGTTTGGAATTAAATCCTGGCCACTAAAGCTTGGCTTCCCCAGCCCAGAGACAGGGATAGGTCTGTATTAACACACCAGGAGCTCCTGGAGCACAGTTAGGAGCAGGTTTGGGAGCAGCTCCTGGTGCTGCACTGCCCGGAGAGCCTTGGGAAGGATCCCAGGACAGGGACTCGGGGATGCTGCAGCCACCCCTGGCATGGGCAGGGACAAGGACAGGGACCCTGGGATGCTGCAGCCACCCCTGGCATGGGCAGGGACAAGGACAGGAACCCTGGGATGCTGCAGCCACCCCTGGCATGGGCAGGGACAAGGACAGGGACCCTGGGATGCTGCAGCCACCCTGGCACGGGCAGGGACAAGGACAGGGACCTACAACTTCCCTCCTTTCCTCCTTGGCTGTCCTGGTCCTGTCAGCAGCTGAATTNGAGGACAGGGACAAGGATAGGGACCCTGGGATGCTGCAGCCACCCCTGGCATGGGCAGGGACAAGGACAGGGACCCTGGGATGCTGCAGCCACCCCTGGCATGGGCAGGGACAAGGACAGGGACCCTGGGATGCTGCAGCCACCCTGGCACGGGCAGGGACAAGGACAGGGACCTACAACTTCCCTCCTTTCCTCCTTGGCTGTCCTGGTCCTGTCAGCAGCTGAATTCCTTGGATTCCCCTCTGGCCAGTGCAGCCCTCAGTGCCAATTTCTCCTCCAAAACAATTCCTCAGGGAAAACGTGTCCCAGGCAGAGCCTGTCCCTGCTGGGAGGGGGACACAGCCGAGCCCTTCCCGGGGCTCCATCAGGGATGTTCCCACTGGGAGCAGCAGGATCCAGGTGCTGCCCCGATGCAGGTAGAGCCCAGTCCCTGCTCCCAGTTTGGAAAGGCAGAGTCAGGTGGTGCCTCTGGAATGACAGGGATGGCTCCAGCTCTCCCTGGAGCTATTCCCACAACTCTGGAGGGAGGTGGAGCCTCCTCCTGCTGGGGCTGAGGGGATGGATCCCAGCTCTCCCTCTGCTCCTGCAGGGTGGAGTGACCTGGAATGGGTCCCAGAGGTGCTGGGGACCTGTGTGGGGCCAGCGGGGGGAAAGGAGCGGGGTGGGGTCACAGCTGGGAGCAGGGAGTCGGTGTGGGATCCTGGGAGAGGAGGGACGAGGTGGGATCCAGCCGGGATCCATCCAGGATCCATCCAGGAGGACACAGATCCGTCCCTGTGCCCTCCGCCTGTCCCTGGCAGAGGAAGAGGAGGAAGCAGCTGCCCGAGAGCATCTCCAGGAGTGCCCAGCTCCATGTCATTGTCACCCTTCTGCAGCTCCTGGTGCCTTCCTCTGCTCCCCTCCTCTGCTCTCCCTCCTCCTCCCCACAGACCCTCCCCCACATTCCTCCCTCCCTCTTCCTGCTCTCCCTTCAGCCAATATCCCTGAAATAAAGGTAAAATTCCTGTTTGAGGGGACTCTGGTGCCTCTTGGGGGCAGGGATGGGCATCACTTGGGGACTTTTGCTGGATATTGGACCATCCTTGGGTTTAAAATCATCACAAAATTATTAAATCCCATCATTTCCTGAGGTTACTGGGAGTGTGAAAACAGGAATGGATCATTCCTGCACCTTCAGCCCTGGCTTGGCATGTGAATGGATGCAGAGGAGTCTGGCACTGAGAATCCTGGAATGGTTTGGGTGGGAAGGGAGCTCGGAGCCCCTGCAGTGCCAGCCCTGCCATGGCAGGGACACCTCCCACTGTGCCAGGCTGCTCCCAGCCCCAATGTCCAACCTGGCCTTGGCCACTGCCAGGGATCCAGGGGCAGCCACAGCTGCTCTGCCAATTCCAGCCCAGCCAGCAATTCCCAATTCCCAACATCCCATCCAGCCCTGCCCTCTGGCACTGGGATCCATTCCCTGCCTCCTGTCCCTCCATGCCTTGGCCCCAGTCCCTCTCCAGCTCTCCTGGAGCCCCTTTAGGCCCTGCAAGGGGCTCTGAGCTCTCCCTGGATCCTTCTCCTCTCCAGGGGAACATTCCCAGCTCTCCCAGCCCTGGAGCAGCTCTGGGGCCTCTCTGGGCTCTCTCCAGCAGGACAGGGAGCTCCTGGCTGCTCTCCCGGCGCTGTTCCCTCATCCCCAGTGTGCCCAGGGGTATCCGAGCGCTCATTTGGGCTCTCCCGCGCCCGGGGCTGATCCCGCCCCGCTCCGGGGCTGGCACGGAGCCGGCTGCTCCTCTGGGCTGCTCCTGCTGCCCCAGCCGGGCCGGTTCCTCCGGCTGCGCCGTGGCCGTGTCCCACAGACGGGCGTGGAGCGAGCCCGGGCAGCAGCGGCAGCGGGAGCTGCTTCCATCCCTTCCATCCCTTCCATCCCGGGAAGAGCCGGGAAGGCTCCGGGCCCCTCCGCCAGCCATGGCCAAAGCGCAGGAGCGGCCCCCAGCTCTCTCGGATATCCAGGTAAAAGCGTGCGGGCATCCTCTGGAGAGCCAGGAGAGGCTCGGCCGAGCTCTGCATTGCCATTCCAAGAAATCCTGCCCGAGGGGGCTCCCCCCACGCGGGGTTTGGGGACCAAGGCGGCCACGGCCACCAGCAAAGAAGGGGTGGCAGCCGGGCAGGGCTTTCGCTGGGCTCCGAGCGGCTCTTCCCAGGCTCCTGCCGCGCTGCTCCCGCCTGGCTCCCGGATCCACCCGGCTTCGGTGGCCGCTCCGGTTCCTGGGCTCCAGCGGCGCCGTCGGGAGCCTCTCCCAGCGCGGCTCCTCGGCCCTCCCCAGCCCCGGGCGAGGGAAGCTGAGGAGGAGATCCCAGCAGGATACTCGGGAGGAAGAAGCAGGGAAACCTCTCCACGTGCAGCCACCGCCGAGGGGCTGCGGAGGAACCGCGCCTGGCCCCTCCGTTCCCCGCACCAGAGACGGGAAACGCCTTCGCTGGGGCTCCTGGGCACGGCTGAGGGAGGGAAGGCCGAGGGAGGGTCCGGCCGTGCCGAGGGTCCCACATCCCCCGGGGGGTTGCCGAGGCTCGGGGTGACCCCGCTCCGGTCCGGCCGAGCCCGAGCTCCCTCCGTGCCTCCCGCAGGTCCTGGCGCTCACCGGCGTCACCCTCCCGGCCGCACTGCTCAGGTGGGTCCTGTCCCCTGTCCCTCGCCCTGGGTGGCACCTGGGGGTGGCAGCGGCTCTGCCGGGACATTCAGCACCCGCCCCGTCCCTTCCAGCCTCCTGGGCAGCGGATCCGTCCTCGCTGTCACCTCCTGGCAGGGGCGCTGCTGCCACATCCAGGTGAGTGCCACCTGCTCCCGGCAATGCTACCACATCCAGGTAAGTGTCACCTGCTCCTGGCAATGCTGCCACATCCAGGTGAATGCCACCGGCTCCTGGCAGTGTCAGTGCTGCCACATCCAGGTAAGTGTCACCTGCTCCCGGCAATGCTGCCACATCCAGGTGAGTGCCACCGGCTCCTGGCAGTGTCAGTGCTGCCACATCCAGGTAAGTGCCACCTGCTCCTGGCAATGCTGCCACATCCAGGTGAGTGCCACCTGCTCCCGGCAATGCTGCCACATCCAGGTGACTGTCACCTGCTCCTGGCAGTGTCAGTGCTGCCACATCCAGGTAAGTGCCACCCGCTCCCGGCAATGCTGCCACATCCAGGTGAGTGCCACCGGCTCCCGGCAATGCTGCCACATCCAGGTGAGTGTCACCTGCTCCCGGCAGTGTCCGTGCTGCCACATCCAGGTGAGTGCCACCGGCTCCCGGCAGTGTCAGTGCTGCCACATCCAGGTGAGTGCCACCGGCTCCTGGCAATGCTGCCACATCCAGGTGAGCGCCACCGGCTCCCGGCAGTGTCAGTGCTGCCACATCCAGGTGAGTGCCACCTGCTCCTGGCAATGCTGCCACATCCAGGTGAGTGCCAGGCCCACACCGGGTTTAAAGCTCCAAGAGGAGGGAGGAGGTGCAGGACGCCCAACACCCTGCACTCACTCCAGTCCCCGCGAGCAGCCGAGCCCAGCCCGGGAAGGGCTGTGGGAGCTCCCGGGGGACGCGGCCGCTGCCGGAGCTGCTGCCAGCAGAGCTAACGCCGTGCCCTGTCCCCAGCTGCGGCCCCTGTTCCTCCTGGCCCTGGCAGATTTCCTGGCTGCCACCGCGCTGCTGGGCACGGGAACCATCCCGCTGCTGCCAGCCCCGCTCTCCGTGCCCGCCTACGCCGCCTGTCCCTACGGGAGGATGCTCACCACGGTGAGGAGGCACTGCTGGGGACAGCTGGGACCTGTCTGCGGCTGGAGCGTCCTGGGGACACTGTCCTGGGGTCCTCTCCGCGGGGTGGGCACCGGGACAGGTCTGCTGGGGGCCAGCGGGTGTCGGGGTGGGGAGCGTGATGAGGGGAGGGGGCAGGGGGCAGCAGGATGTCGGGGTGCAGAGGGAAGGTGGAAGGTGCCCTGGGGGCAGCTGAGGGTGCCCTGGTGCCCTGAAGGTGCCCTGGTGCAGAGGGAAGGTGGAAGGTGCCCTGGAGCAGCCGGATGTCGGGGTGCAGAGGGAAGGTGCCCTGGCGGCGCTGGACACAGCAGGATCCCCTCTCCGTTTCCCTCTCCTCTCCCAGACCTCCTACGCCGTCTCGTTCCTCATGGTCGTTGTTTACGCGTTCGAGTCGCACCGCACCGTCCTCGGGGGGCGAGCCCGGCCCCCGGCAGCGCTGCAGGTCCGTGCCCCGCCCGGGCACAGCCGGGAGCCACCCTGACCATACACGGCCCTGTCAGGGAGCCGCGGGGCGATCCAGGGCAGCCCCATTTCCCATTTCCCTCGGGGCTTCGCCTCGTCCCTTCGGCTCAAGGCGCTTCTCCCGCAGGAGCGGAGCCGCTGCCTGGAGCGCGCCTGGCAGGGCATTCCCTACATCCTGGCCTGGTAGGTGTCCCCCCGGCCTGCTCGGAGCGCCCCGGCCGTGCCAGGATGTCCCGGGACTGTCACACCCATCCCTTCCCCAGGCTGCTGCCGGCGCTGACGCTCCTGGCGCTGCTGCTCGCCCGCCGCACCTCCGCCACAGACATCGCGCCCGTGGTGCCCTGGGACAGCTCCAACTCCACCTTCAGCCTTTACTGCTCCAGGTACGACCCCTCGGCCCCCGCCCCGGCCCGGGGCAGCGAGCGGGCCCCCGGGGCACGGCCTGGCTTCGGGAGCGGCAGCAGCGCTCTGTCCTTCCAGCTGCCTCCTCCTGATCCACCCGAACCAGGACCTCTGCTCCCAGGTGGGCACTGCCTCTCCCTCGCTGCCCACTCACCCTCCCTGCGGGGCCGGGGGGCCCCGGGGGGCTCCGGGGGGCTCCGAGGGCTCCGGCCCCGCTCATTTCCCGTTACCTCCCAGTCCGGCGGGGGGAAGAACCCGGGGNCACCCACCGTCCCTGCGGGGCCGGGGGGCTCCGGGGGGCTCCGAGGGCTCCGGGGGGCTCCGAGGGCTCCGGCCCCGCTCATTTCCCGTTACCTCCCAGTCCGGCGGGGGGAAGAACGCGGGGCTGGAGGAGAAAATCATCTTCCTGCTCTACCTGCTGCTGGTGCTCGGCTGCTGCTCGGTGAGGCCCCGGCTCTGGGGGTTCTGAGGGGTCCCCAGCGCCCCGCTGACCCCCGGACTCCCCTCCCGCAGCTTCTGTACCGGCGGGTGCGGCTCCGGTGCCGGGGGAACGCGGCGCTGCCGCTGCTGAGCCTGGACAGGGACGGCGGCTTCGGGGGCCGCAGCGGCCGCAGCATCAGCAAAGCCTCCCTGTGCTTCCAGCTGGTTTTCCTGTTCTGCTGGACGCCAGGTAAGGCTGGGGGGTGTCCCAAAGCCCCCCCAGCCCTGCAGGGTCACTCTGAGGGTCTCCCAAAGCCCCCCCAGCCCTGCAGGGTCACGCTGAGGGTGTCCCAAAGCCCCCCCCAGCCCTGCAGGGTCACGCTGAGGGTGTCCCAAAGCCCCCCAGCCCTGCAAGGTCACTCTCAGGGTGTCCCAAAGCCCCCCAGCCCTGCAGGGTCACAGTGGGGGTGTCCCAAAGCCCCCCCAGCCCTGCAGGGTCACTCTGAGGGTGTCCCAAACCCCCCCCCAGCCCTGCAGGGTCACTCTGAGGGTGTCCCAAAGCCCCTCCAGCCCTGCAGGGTCACTCTGAGGGTGTCCCAAAGCCCCTCCAGCCCTGCAGGGTCACTCTCAGGGTGTCCCAAAGCCCCCCCAGCCCTGCAGGGTCACTCTCAGGGTGTCCCAAAGGCCCCCAGCCCTGCAGGGTCACTCTCAGGGTGTCCCAAAGCCCCCCAGGGTCACTCTGAGGGTGTCCCAAAGCCCCCCCCAGCCCTGTAGGGTCACAGTGGGGATGCCTCATCAAGGAATGTCCTTCTATGTCCCACCCACAGCCTTCCTCCTCACCGTCCTCTCCCTCACCAGCATCAGCCCTGCCTCAATCTTTGTCCTCTACGTGTCCACAGTGAGTAAAGCTCCTTTGCCAGGGCTCCCAGGCTGGACATTTGTCCCCATCCCACGTGGGAGCTGTGACAGCCCTTGGGGACACCCCGGGCAGGGTGAGGACACAGCCCTGGGCCCAGCCTGGCTCTTCCCACTGGTTTTGGGCTTGGGATTTCACCCCTTGGCTCTTCCCGGGATGTGCTTTACGCCCAGAGGGAAGTGCCCCGTGTCCTGTGCCACCCTGCCCGGGCTGTCCCTGCAGGGACAGAGAGCCCTGACCCTGTGTCCCCGTGTCCCCCAGGCCCTGAGCGTGTCCCTGCAGGGCTTCCTGCACAGCCTGGTCTATGGCTGGATGAGAGAGAACTTCCGCCGGGATGTGCTGCCCCGGAGCCCCACCCTGCTGCAGCGCCCCGGGGGGATCCAGGCTTTCTACGACGACTCCCTGGGGGCTGTTCCCTGAGCTCCCACCTCATCCCATTCCCTGGAGCTGTTCCCTGAGCTCCCACCTCATCCCATTCCCTGGAGCTGCTCCCTGAGCTCCCACCTCATCCCATTCCCTGGGGGCTGCTCCCTGAGCTCCCACCTCATCCCATTCCTGGAGCTGTTCCCTGAGCTCCCACCTCATCCCATTCCCTGGGGGTTGCCCAAAGCCCCTGCAGGATTTGCACATTCCCAGCAGCTCGGAGAATCCTGGAATGGTTTGGGTGGGAAGGGACCCCAAAGCGCCTCCAGTGCCCCCCCTGCCCTGGCAGGGACACCTCCCACGGCTCCCAGGCTGTCCCTGGTTGTGGCCCCTCATGCCTGGAGTGGTTTGGGGAGGGCACAGGTGGGGCTGGGCAGGTCCCTGCTGGAGGCACCTGGAGCCCCTCCCTGCTGGAGACCCCCAGCTCCCACCCCCTGCTCTGTGCACAGAGCAGATCCACAGGGATGGAGCACGGAATCCTGGAACCACTGAGGCTGGAAAGGAAGCTGTGGCTGCCCCTGGATCCCTGGCAGTGGCCAAGGCCAGGCTGGACATTGGGGCTGGCAGCAGCCTGGCACAGTGGGAGGTGTGACACTGCAGGGGCTCCGAGCTCCTTTCCCACCCAAACCATACCAGGAATCTGGGATACTGGGATTGCACATGGGGTCTGGCCTCCTTGGGAGGAATGCAAAGGTAAAAATGCATCCCTGGAGGAGAATTCCTAAAAGAGGAACTGCTGAGGAACAGCTGCATGACCGCGGTGGAGTCCCCACCCCACTCCTGGGGGGATTTCAAAGCCCTGTGGATGTGGCACTTGGGGACAGGGCCAGTGGTGGCCTTGGCAGAGCTGAGAATGGTTGGACTCAAGGGGCTCCAAGGCTTTTCCAACCCAAATGATTCCATGATTCCATGCCCTGGGAAGGGCAGAGGGACACACAGCCACCTGCAGGTGCCAGGCTGGGTGCTGTGAACCTTCTGGAAAACCAGGATGGCCACGAGTGACCAAGGGCAGGGACAACCCTTCCCAACCCAATAAACACCCCCAGACTCCAATAAACCCCCCCAGACTCCAAACCAGGACCCAGATTGGCTCCAGGGTGTTTTTTTAAACTAAGATTTCCTACTGTACAGGAGGGTTTGGGGCCTGCACGGACACACACGGATCATGTACAGCATTTACACCATCCCCAAGGATATTGCACAGAATTCCTTACTCCAGCGAGGCTGGGAGACCCAGCGGCCTCCTGCTGCTCCTGCCTGGCTCCAGAGGGGAAATTCGGGAAGAGTTCAGCCCCCTCAGAGCCCCCCAACCCCTCCCCAGCCCCGAGAATGGGCAGGGACCAGTGGAAACGGTGCAGCTTCCACTGGGAGCACTGGGAGCACTGGGAGCTGCCCCGGCTCACGGCAGGAACAATCCCAGTCCCACCCCGTGCACAGGTGCTGGGTTCGACCTCTCCAGGCTCCTACATCCCTCCCAAATCCTCATTTTCAGGCTAAAATTCGGTCCCTGGGTGGAGCCCCGGCGGGTGCGGTGCAGTCCCGGAGCGGCAGTGCCCCGATCCCCGCAAAGCCTGGGGCAGGAAGGGGATGCCAGGCAGAGGAGCTGCCTCTGGAGCAGGGCAAAGCAGCAGGGCAGAGCAGCAGGGCTCGTTCCTGCTCGGCACGGGCTGCGGGAAGCAGCTTCTCCAGGATTTATCGGGAAGGCGCTGCCGGGAGCTCCGGCAGTGCCTCGGGCACAGCCCCGGCCCCGCCGCGTCCCTGGAGCTCTGGTTTCTGAGCAGAAAAAATGGGATTTGGGGCCGTTCCCAGGCGCTCCGGGAGCTCCGATCCCTGCGGATGCTCCAGCCCCTCCTGCGGCTCTGCCCTGGAGGAACAGAGCAGCATTCCACGTCCAGCAATTCCTCCTCCTGCTCCCAGCGGCTGTCCGGGGACAGGGACGATGCTGTCACCTCCTCATCCTCCTCGGGAGCTGTCCTGAGCACAGCCCCCGCCAGGGCCGGGCGGGATGGGGCTGTGGGAATGCCGAGGATCCGAGCGTGGATGGAGTCCGGAGCCCTGGAGTCACTCCTGCCCCGCTGGTGGCCACCCAGGGGACAATTCCAGGAGCGGTGCCTGTGCCCTCTGAGTGCCCCCGGGTGTGATCCCGGCTGGATCAGGGTGGGAACTCCTCTCCGAATGCTGCCCCGGTGGGTGGGAGCGGGGTGGGAGCAGCTGGGAAAGCTGTCCTGCTCCAGGAGCTCCTCAGGGAAGGCTGTCCTGCTCCAGGAGCCCCTCAGGGAAGGCTGTCCTGCTCCAGGAGCCCCTCAGGGAAGGCTGTCCTGCTCCAGGAGCCCCTCAGGGAAGGCTGTCCTGCTCCAGGAGCCCCTCAGGGAAGGCTGTCCCGCTCCAGGAGCCCCTCAGGGAAGGCTGTCCCGCTCCAGGAGCCGTGCCAGGCTCAGGGGTGCCGCAGCACAGCCTGCAGGTCCTCGGGCAGGGAGCCGATGATGGTGTCGATGTAGAGACTCACCCTGTGCAGGGTCTCCTCCTTGACGGGCAGGTGCTGGCACCGAGCCCTCACCTGCAGGGAAATGGGAATGGACACATTCCAAGGCCTTTCCCGCTGCCCTGAGCTCTGGAAATGGGAATGGACACATTCCAAGGCCTTTCCCGCTGCCCTGAGCTCTGGAAATGGGAATGGACACATTCCAAGGCCTTTCCCCCTGGCACGTGGCCACTGTAGTTCAGGAAACGCTGCCTGAGCCTCGGGAGATAAAGAACTTCCCTGGATCCTCCCCAGCTCTGAGGATTTCACACAAACATGGAACCTCCCCGAGTTTCCCAGCCCTCCAGGGAGGGAGAACAAGGTTTTCCAAGGCACAGGGGTGATCCCTGTCCCGGATTTCTCTCCACCCAGAGGGAGGAAGGAGCGCAGGGACAGGGAGGGACTCACCAGCTTCTCCCGAAGCTTCAGCACCAGGTCCACAATCTCCACCTCAGACTTGTCCTTCATCCAGGCCACGATGTCCTGAGGAGAGAGAGGCTTCCCTCAGGGACACTTCCCAAGGGATTGCCCTATAGAAAGTCTGAAGTACAGGTGAGCAGGAGATTTCTCATCCTCATTCCCCAAACAGCGACAGAGCCCCTGCAGTGCCAGCCCTGCCATGGCAGGGACACCTCCCACTGTGCCAGGCTGCTGCCAGCCCCAATGTCCAGCCTGGCCTTGGCCACTGCCAGGGATCCAGGGGCAGCCACAGCTGCTCTGCCAATTCCAGCCCAGCCAGCAATTCCCAATTCCCAACATCCCATCCAGCCCTGCCCTCTGGCACTGGGATCCATTCCCTGCCTCCTGTCCCTCCATGCCTTGGCCCCAGTCCCTCTCCAGCTCTCCTGGAGCCCCTTTAGGCCCTGCAAGGGGCTCTGAGCTCTCCCTCGAGTCTTCTCCTCTCCAAGTACAGAATTTCTTCTGAATATTTGGGATAAAAAAAACAAGAAGCCCTTGGTGCTTCCAGCATGGCTTGGGAAGGGCCAGAAGGATGGCACAAGGGTGTCAGGGATCACTGGCACTGTCCCATCCCTGTCCCTGTCCCATCCCATCCCTGTCCCATCCCATCCCTGTCCCATCCCTGTCCCTGTCCCAGCCCCATCCCTGTCCCATCCCTGTCCCATCCCTGTCCCTGTCCCTGTCCNTGTCCCAGCCCTGTCCCTGTCCCTGTCCCTTTCCCAGCCCTGTCCCATCCCCATCCCTGTCCCTGTCTTGTCCCAGTCCCATCCCTGTCCCATCCCTGTCCCTGTCACCCACCGCCTCACAGATGGCCTCCAGGTGCAGAGCCTCGAGCTTCTGGGTCATTTCCCGGTGCCTCTGCCGGAACCAACCATCAAAATTGGGGGACTTGAAGAATCTCCTGTGGAGAGAGGTCAGGAATGGTGGAACTGTGGGGTCCTGGAGCTGGAGGGACCCACAGGGATGATCCCATCCAACAATACCCCCTGTGCCCCAGAGCTCCCTGAGGTGGCCCTGGGGACAGGGGGACAGGAGCTGGCTCTGGGACATGCCAGGACACGGCCTGGAATTGGCAGAGCAGCTGTGGCTGCCCCTGGATCCCTGGCAGTGGCCAAGGCCAGGCTGGCCATTGGGGCTGGCAGCAGCCTGGCACAGTGGGAGGTGTCCCTGCCATGGCAGGGCTGGCACTGCAGGGGCTCCGAGCTCCCTTCCCACCCAAACCACCCCAGGATTTTGTAACTCTGTAATTACTGTTTCTCATCACTTTCTGGGATTTTTTCCTTCTCCATCTCTGTGCAATTCCCATTTTCCTTCCCGGGGGTACCAACTTGTGCATTTTTCCCACTCCTATTGCACCAAGCATCCTCTCCATCCCATCCAGGACCAATCACCCAGGAAAACCCTGGATGAGTTCCCCTGCAGAGTCTCTGCTCATTTAAAACACACAAACTGAATTTTCCCTGGATTTTCTCTTCCTGCCCATCCCGAGTTCATGCAGGGCTGAGCTCCCAGTTTGCTCCCAGTGCTGCCCCAGGGTTTGCTGTGCACTGGGACTGGCCCAGCTGGGATCAGGATCAGGATTCCCTGCTGCTCCCACCTGTAGAGCCCCAGCCAGTCCCCCTTGAGCACGCAGGTGAGCTGGGGGCCTGCGTGCTCCAGGCTCTTCATGAAATCCTCCTGGCAGAATGGGCGGATCTGGGGCGGGTTCTGCATGGAGAAAATCAGGATTAATCCATGGAAATCCATATCAGAGAACCCCAAATAAAAACAGGGAAACAGGGCTGCACTTCCAGTGGGAGATGTGCTCAAGGCACTGAGGATAAAATCACCTCTGGTGCTGATTCTTTAGTGGATCTCAGAGAGAACACAGCAAAAAGCTGGAGAAAACAATTCCTTTTTGAACTTGTCTTCAATTGTAATAGTTAACTTCATTTCTAAAGGGAAGTTTTGTAGCTTCCCAAAAGAAGTCTGTGGCTTGTAAATACGGAAGAATGTAAATATGAAAGATGTTTTGGTAAGGTGCTTTCCTTGAGCAATGAAAGAGTTTTGTGTTTTTTGTTTGGATTCTTGGAGAGATTGTGCTGCAGACAGACACAGTCACACTGCTCCAGCTAGCTAGCCTGGCTGGGGGGACAAAACTTGATATTTTTTATTCTTGATAATATCTATATATAATAAAACCTCCTGATTTCAATCTATGAACACAGAGTCTCGTTTGTGGAAAGGCCCCAGAACATCATTTCTGCAAGCACCCCCAGGCTGATCTCCACGTGAATTCAGAAATTCAGCTCGTGGCAAAACCAGGGACATGTGTCCCAAGGGTCATTTCAAACTTTAATTAACATTTAAAGGAGTGAAAACTCTCTTCCTTCCACGGGGGAGGTTCCCAGCACCCTGTGACCATTCCCAAACTTGGGAAGGAGGACTGGAAGGGCTCCCTACCTTCCACGGGGTGATGGCTCTCTGCAGAGGCATCAGGCTGGCCATGTAATGCTCCTGAAGTGAGGAAAAATAAACACAAAAATA
>VZRF01001659.1:0-32670 GCA_013396875.1 Vireo altiloquus
ATATATATATATGTTTCACAGACTATATATATATTTAAAAATCCTAGTCATTAAGAAATAAAAACAGATTTTGGAATTTCCAAATTGTCTTGGTTTGTTTCATAAAAGAGAAACAAGTTCCACAGATTCAGAAATCCATTGGGAGAGTAAAATTCAATAGAGTCTGCTTTCAATAATCGATAATTCAATAATTTCCAGTGGACAGCTCCAAACATTCAATATTGACAAAACCATTACTAGACAACTATTTGTATCTAAATGGTTGCTGTAACTGTAGTGCACTTTAGTTCATAAAATAAATCTGTAAATAAGTGCACATAATCAATAGGAATAATATTGATCAATTTTAAATTTTAAAACTGAATAAAAGAAAGAGGCACACTTTTAGTAGCTGTCCTTTGTTTACTCTGTGCTCTAGACAGAACAACATGGAAGAGTTATTTTTTCCCTTGGAGGAAAAAAATCCAGTTAAACTTGGTGTGATCTTCTAATAAAATAATCATGCTTCTAGAGGGTTGTTTTGTATGTTTCTTTGTAGGACAGAGATTTTATGAACCATAACAATAAACTGGTGGATTTTGTTACTTTAAAAAATTTGAAAATAAGATTGGGAGTAAAAGGATATTTGCTACACAAACATATTTTTTTAAAAAAATTGTCAAAATAATGCTTTAATGCTCTAGAATTCTCTAACTGTCTAATTCTCTAGATTTGTCTGATTAGTATAGAAAAAGCCTCATAAAAAAAGGCAAAAATTACTGTCAGAACTTACCCGGTATCTTCGTCTTTTCTTGAGTGGTACCTTTATTCCCCCATAGTTCCTCCTGGTCCTGAAGTCAGCACTTTTGGTTTTCCTCAGGAAGTAGGGTGGGCACAGGGAGTATTTACAATTTAGCAGCACTACCATTTCCTTGCTGGGAGGACTTCGATGCCCACCATAGTAGGGTCTTTTCTAGTCTTATAGTCATCTTGCTTTTCTTTTTGAATGATTCCTGTCACACTAATCTTCCTTCCCATGAGATCCATCTAAAGGAGCAAAATAGTCTCCTTCAGAGTCAGGCTGCAGCTATGGATGCACTTTTATTAACCAGAGACAGAATATGATGTAGCAAATAGGCAACTACATCTGTACTATCAAACCACAAACAGTACATGAAAACTGATACAGGTTGGAATCAGCTCAGTGCAGCCAAAGCTCAGACAAATCCCGAGACCTTGTGGAGTCAGTCAGTGTAATATCTCTGGTCTCCTACCAGTAAGGATAAAGTGGTATTTACTGAGCTGAAGCATGCTCCTCTTTACCTGTCGGGGTACTATGGACGCCACTGATCCCGACCCAGCTGAGTTCATTATTTCAACATCTCGTGTCCTGAAAAGATGAAACAAAGCTTCTTTCTGCTGTTTCAAGGCTTGTTTTATTTTCTTTCTTATCAGAGTTTCAGAGGCACAGGCTGTACTGTGACCTCCAGGAACACGATGACAGAAAGGCAATGGCTACCCAAGCAGGTAGCTTTTATATCTATTATCAACCAGTTAGAAAACTTTACATATCTTATTTTGACCTCAAAACCAGTGAATATCAATATATTATTGACATGTCTCCTCTACACTAAATTCTATCTACCAATTAGCAAACCACAGGAACTCATGTCAGAGAAAAAAGGAAGAAAAGGAGAAGAAAGAAGAAGAGCAAGGAGAAGCTGACACCCTGAATTCTCCATGCTGTTTCTATATAATATATAGAACAAAACCTAAAAACTACAGCTACACATTAAACAAAATCTTTTCATTTTTCTGGTGCATTCAGGTTCTCCCAAAAGTGCAGAGAGTCTCTTCCACAGCTTAAGTCCCAAGCTAAGCTATTTTGAGAAGGTTTTGGGGAAAAAATCAACAGCCAGAGGAGCAGGAAAAGTTCCCAGGCTTTTCCTGGACTCCAACATTTACCGTCCATAAATACAAGCATAACTTCATGGTTTAAAGAAAGCTCACTGATATGGAAAACATGAAGGATCCCTCTGAAAAAAAAAGATTCAGAGACTGAGCCTTCTCTTCCCTGTCTTTTTACTTATGTTTCTCAGCACTTTTTTTTTTTTTGAGTTCCCTATCAAAATATCTTGTGTTCTTATTCTCTTATTAATTTCTGTAAGCATCATTCTTCCTGTTTCATTTACACAGTGAACTCCTGGTTTGCATTTGACTTTTCTTCTTTTTTCTAATGAGGTTTATGTGGTTTTTTGATTTCCATTTTCCCTTACTTCCCTCATCAGCTCAGCCTCACTCATTGCAGGCTCAAATTTCCATTGAAAAATTCCATCTGGCCACTCTCCCACTTACCCTCCTCAACAGAAAACTGGTAGAAAATCAGATGAAAAAGCACATGCCCGGAGATAAAACAGAGAGAACACCCAGCTATTATTGTTATGGGCAAAAAAGAAAAATAATTGAATTTACTGTCAATGAGCATAAATACTTAATTAGTGATTTGAGTATTGGGAAACAAAGAGGACAATCAATAAAACACCTTTTTTGACACTTTTCCAAGCTTAGCTTCACTCCCAGGTTCAGCTTCATTGCAAACAACTCTCTCACTCAGTCTCTGCAGCACAGCGGGTTAGGGTCAGGACATAGTAGTTTGTTTTTTCCTCTTCTTCCTTTTCATACTTTTCCCATGCTCCAGGATTGGTTCTCCACAGGCTGCAGTAATTTCAGAGGTGTACCAGCTCAAGCAAGGTCTTATCTATGGGTCACAGTCACTTCAGAAAAGTGCTTGTTCTGCCTTGGAATGCCTCTTACTTGATGAGCTGACCACATCTCGTTAACATTGCTGCTTCATCTTCATTGTTAGCGTCAGATAAGTTTCTTGAATTTAGAAGTAAAACCTGAAGTTAAAATACAAGATAAAAGAAAGAGAACTTGAAAACAAAAAATCTGCAAGAAGCCAGTGTTTCAGAAAAAGATTACATATAATGGAAGCATTTTGAAAGTATTTATTGATGAACATTTTTTCTTTAGGTTGTACAGTTTTAACTGTTTAAATAAGAAGCAGAATAAATATTTTCAGAGCACTTTCTTTCCTCAGATCTGCTTATCATCATTACAATATATTGTCTATTATGGGAGAAATAGGAATGTAAGCTAATCCTGCATTCTCAAAACTGCCTCCTCTATATTCAGAAAATAACTGGAGTTTACTTCTTTGAATAGGAGTGAAAAGAGATTTTTTTATTGTTTTCTTTCAAATTTCAAGGGACAACACAACAATTTGAAAATTAAATATTTTCTCCCTGTCTCTTCATGAAGAAATGCTGAAAAATATCCTGCCGAAGTTCTTCAAGGTTCTAGCAATATACATGTATTTAACCTTTATTCGTTTTCTGAAGTTGTTACATATGCATTAAAAGAAACTAATCAAGACAAACTTTCATCACCTGCCCTCTGGAGATTTCCCTTGTGTATTATTAAAAGATGCATACAGTGATATATTTGAGGAAAAAAATTCAGTTTACTACTTTCATTTTTTATCACAAAAATTTTTTATACTTTGCAAGGCATTCAAAATGTACACTGAAATATGCTTGTCTTCTTAGTTATACAGTGATTTGCAGTTGTAGTTGTGATTTTAGTGGCAGAAATCAATATCACTCCTGCCAGCTGATATTAGAAATATTACATCAAATGATGAATATCTAAGGTTTTCATAGAAGTTCTTTTTTTTAACTCTCCCAATTAAAACATAAATCATTCATCTATACATTTTCACATACATTTCCAAATCTGGCTTTGTGCTAAATGTTTTCCTAGCATCTTCTGTCATTCTTTATTACTTTGGATTTACATAATAGTCCTATATTTCAAAGATATTTGAAGGAAAATTCATCTGTGTCAAGAAAAGAACTTTCCATCAGGAATAAGAGGGTAGTTGAAATGAAAAAAAGTCAATCCAATGCATTCAATTGAATTACTAATTGCATTCAGACCTGACTTGATTTTCCATAACACCAGGAGCTTGTGTTCAGCTGTTTCTGACCTAAATTTTGAGCTATTCAGAATAAATAAAGAAATAAATAGTCACAGTGCAGCACTTATTAACCTTTCACTAACCGTATTTAGACTGATTTGGGCACTTTATTTTTGGAGAAAGAATGCAAATTTTAGCAACAGTCCAATGTTAATATATACAAAAAGCCTTTATCTAATGATATGTTTTAATGAGATGTAAGTTAATGCAGACTTTTTGAAGATATTTATTAGAACTATTTATGTAACAAAAAACACAAACAAAAAACACTTTTAAAGTGTCATCAAAGTAAAAACAAATGCATCCGTTTTATGAAGGCATCTATTTGTGTTTTTAAGGTTCTTTTTTTCTGTATTTATTTCTTTTGTGCCAAATATATATGCTAAACATTATTTTCAAGTTGCATTTTATGTTAGTTCTGATCAGCTGAAGATTTTTTGCTTTAAAATAAAATAATAAAAAGAACATATAATTTGCTCTTAACTCCTTTACGCTTTAATGTGAATATTTGATTATGGATCATTGCTCCATGAATCCTGTTGAAAGGTAACTTTCTGTTTCAAGAAACCAAGAGCAATAATGTAAATGTCACAGAACACTTCATAGTGTGGTTATTATTGGTATTAAACTGAAGAACAGTAAGACAAAAAATTAAGTATGTAGGGCTATTATGTATATGAAGATATTTCAAAGGAATAGCTCTGGAGATAAGCTGAGTGTATGCACAGCACAGTTTGTCATAGTTCCTACCTATTCCTGTTGTTACAAAAGGGAGAATGGTTGCTAAACCCCTGATTAGATAGAGAGAATTAGCATTACTAACACTGGTGTAACACAAAGTGCAATAGATCTTGAATGAAACTTATTTCTGGTTGCTTGTTAGCTATTGACTTGATAAAACTTTCATGAAAGTAGCTGGATTTAGGTCTGTTGTGAAAGCCCTTATTATTATCTGCATCTATATATTGGTATTGCCCTAGAATCCTTGAGATTCATTGCATAAATACTTTGAAAAAAAAAGTAAAATATTGTCCCTTTTTTCAAGTACATTGATACAATGTTTAGTGCATATTTGACTATTGTAACAGTAAATGGCAGTACTATTGCAAGATGCATTCTATAAAATTTCATATTGTAATTTCAGGCATATTAGCATTCAGACATTAGCAATATTGCATTAAAAGAAAGGACAAAGTTATTAAGGTAATATTGAATTTATTGTTCCAGTAATGTTTAAATGGTATTCAAAGGGATAAACAAGATGCAAATCAGATCTATGAGATATTATTCTTGCCCCAGCAAGCATGTGCATATGCACAGATGCACAAATGTACAGTTCCCATTAGAGAGTTTTTAAGCAATATACCTTTTGTGCTGACACCAAAGACGTTCTTGAAACATTTGTTCTCTCATTACCTTATTCTATCATCTTAATTCCTTCATCTTCTTGATATCTTATTACTGTTTATTTTTTTGTTATTGTTTCTGTGTGTCATATTGGATCTAATATCTTCTTTTCCCCATTGATTCTCCTTTAAACATTCCCCTAGGAGACTGGACTATGGAAAATACTGTGATTCTCCAAAGCTTAATACCACAGGCAATCAGCATAACAGAATTTGTTTAACTAAATGTATCAGGAACATCTGGCAAATCTCTAAGTAACACTGTTTCGTATTTATTAAATAACATCATATATTTTCATTTCACTTTTCATAACACCTGTTCAATACACTATCTCAGATTTTCCCTTGTGTTTTCATAAAAAAATAATATAAAATGTAAAATATAAAATAAAATAAACCCAATAAGAAAAAAAAAATCTCTTAAAGCTGTTTTTAAAGAAAATTAATCATCTTTCTAATTCTATTCAAAATTATACTACCTTCTTCATGTAATTATATCAACCATTACTATCACCATAACATATTGATTGTTTTTTAAGCCTAAAGATATGAACTGAGGTAATTAACTAAATACTCCTTAGTAACAATGGACTTCAGGTACTCTCTTACGACATGTCCTGTATATTAAATTTGCATGCTTATTTTTATTCATGTAAAATTGAAACAAGGCTATGGAAATTTTACCAGACAAAGGCCTAGAGAAAGGAAAAATACATACGTAAATAAATGACTTAATAATCAGAAGCTGGTTGGGGCATAGATTCATATGGGTGATGTTCAGAGAATTGTGCAAACACAGATGCCCATGGTTACACCTGCAGACAAACATGGCCTGACTCCATCTGCCCACACAAAAGCTGGTCCAGCTGGGGAACCTTAAAGTATCAGACAAATGCACAAGAGACATGGGACTTGCAATAGGATGATACTACTTGAAGCAGCAGCCAGGAGGGGCTAAGGCCTTTCAGTGACATTAGATGTCTTGCTGTGGGTTTCCAGATTATATATATTAATGAAACTTCGATAGGCAGTCAGGCCTCTCAAAAGTAAACACAACATCAGCTTAAGAGGTTCTTTTAGGATCCTCCTCTTTAGCCACTAAATATAAGATGTGAAGGAGTTTAATACCACAAGAGTAGATATCTCCTGAAATTCAAGAAAAGTAACAAAACCAAAACCACAACAAAACCCCAAAACCCTAAAATCTGAGAAATGGTTCTAAGTGTCTTCAATGTGACTAATTGTAAAAAATAAGCACTTAAGTGAAATAATTTGTCTTCTAGAAAAGTCTGGTTTTCTTCGATTTCTACTTCACTGAATCACAGAATCATAGAACAGCTCAGGTTGGAAGGGATATCAAGAGACCTTCTGTTCAACCTTTTGCTGGAAAAGAAGCCAACATGAGATCACCTAGCTCTATCCAATTGCAATTTGAAAACCTACAGTGATGGGGACTCTGCCACATGCCTTGGAAGGTTGTCCAAGTGAATTACTGTCTTCTTACTATAAGTAATATCTTTCTTTTATCAAGCTGACAACTCTCCAAGTGCATCTTATACCCATCACCCAGTGTCCTCTCTATTCATCTCCTTGTGAAAAGAGAGCCTCCATCCTCCTTATGGCAAAGCTTCAAGTACTAGTTCCCCTTGAACTTTCTCTTCTACAAAGTGAAATTTTGTCGTTTCTTCAGTCTTCCTCATCAGACAGGTTCTCAGCATTTTCTTAATCTTCTTGGCTCTCCTTCGGACCTCCTTAAGTTTGTCTGCATTTTTTTTGAGCTGGGGGGACCAGAACTGGAGACAGTAATTTAGGTGTGGCCTGACAAGCATTGAGTGTCTCTTTCTGCCAGTAATACCCCTGCAGGTATAGCCCATGATCTGATTTTCCTTTGTTGCTGCAGCACACTTGCTGACTCATGTTCACCTTGTTCACCAGGACCCCCAGGTCCCTCTCAGCAAGGCTGCTCCTCAGACACAGATCCATCCCAGCTGCAGAACCTCATACTTTGTCAATCTATCACCCACGTCACAGTCCAGCCGTTCAATGTGTTTCTTTCCAATTTGTCCAGGGCAAGGCTATGGGAAGCAGTGTTGAACACTTTACTGAAGTCCAGGTAAACAACGTCCATGCTCTCCTGAAAAATCAGGTTAATTAGCCATAGTTTGCCATTAGTAGATCAGTGCTGCCTTTTCCCTGTTACCTGCATCATTTGATTTGGAATAGTTTTTAGGAGGACACATTACAATACTTTTCCATGGAATGAAGTAAAACTAGTGGGCCTGTAGTTTCCTAGGTCTTCTTTGGGCCCTTATTGTAGATGGCATTTGTTCTTCTTCAGTCGTGAGGATGTCCTCTGATCCCCAGGACTTTTCAAATATTATAGACAGTGACCTTGCAACAATGGCAGCCACTTCTCTTAAACCATGGGGTGGATTCTATTCAGGGACATGTATTTGTGTGGGTTGAGCTCTTGTAAGAGGCCACAGACCACTCCTTCCTTGACTACTGGTGTGTTGACATGTGCATTGTCATAGTTGCCTGATCCTGTGATCTGATATTGAGTCAATATAACTAGTAATTCATGGAGTATATATTTGTACTTTCATGAGTACAAAGGAATAAATTACAGCTGCATCAAAAGGTAGTCCAGTAGTTACATTACTACATTCTCCTAAATGTATTTTTATCAAAAATTTATATATCTATTTATACAATAGAGTATCAAGTGGGAATATATATGGAAGCTCAAACAGGGCTTTGACTGTTTCTTCATTTTGTTACCCTTTATATTTTTAACTTTTTGTGATTATTATATTTTTAGTACCTATATGAAGGACAGAAATAACTAGTAAAATCTGGCAGCTGGCTTACAATAGCAAAACATTAGGTATTTTCCTTATTTTGCTGGTCTGAGTGTAGGTGAACAGAATAAAGTGATTTAAGGAAGTAGCTAATCACTGTGTCAGCCATGTACTTTGCAAAATAAAATCTAAAGGAAAGTGAGTTAAAGTATTAAATGTAGAAATCTGAGGATTTATCAAAGTTTTGGAGCTTAAAATAACCATTTTGGGGCATATCTAATGTCTGAATGTGTAGCTCAGAAAAAGGAATAATTAAGGGATGAAATTTGCTTTGCACTTAGCATCTTTAATTAAGTATTCCAGAATTTCCAGTTTGGATAAATTATGCTTTACGCTGTTTCTCTCTGAAATGGTCCACAAAGATCTTTAATATGGACCACAAACTGCAGCAGTGTGAGGCATTCTGCAACACATAAGCTACCTAAATGTGTGAGACAAAGTCATAATCTTTCAAAACCTCATCTACCATAGGATAATTACATGATTACACCTCTGAACTTCTCATTTCATCTTACTTTAACCTGTTAATCAAAAATGTTTTATAATAGAGATGAGTGATAATACCTCTGTATTTTGGAAGGTTACTTGAATTTTAATAATATTCTGTTTTTCAAGGTTCATAATATATTTTCAATTTACTGTAGCTTGCCCTTGGCAGTGGAAGTTTCTTTCTGTCAGATGAAAGTGTAAGGAATATACCTTTGTTTCCTACAGAATAAGTCATAAATAAGAACTCTTTTTCCCTTTTAAATAAAAATGCCAAATAAAAATATAAGTTAATTTTAGGATTATTTTAGATATGTCTTGAAAAAAAAAAAAGAAAACTTTATCCCTGGACAAAAAAATTAGGACAAAATTGCATTTACACTACTATTGTAAGTACCACTTACGTAACCACAGTGAAGTAATATTAACTGACTAATTGTGAGTCTGTGAAGCACAAAAAATGGATGAAATTAGCCAAATTTGGACAGTAAATTCAGGGAAAATAAAATATCAAAACAAATTTTATTTGAATTTGTTTCAATTCAGGCTAAGACAGATTGGCTTTCAACGTCAAATAAATAAAATGAGTAATTATGTAAGAAAGCTATGGAAACAATGGTTTTCTTGGAAAGTATACTCCTGTTATGATCCAATTATTATTAAGGTTCTTTAGAAAGTCCTCTGCCCAAATTAAGGTGCAAATGAGGCCATATGCCAGTGACAATAATATGGATTTTATTGTACAGTAAATGTGAGAGAAAGAGAAAAGAAAAGGAGTAGAAAGTAGGTAGGGGGGTGACAGATGGAGTGTGATAGGGACAAAATAAGGAAAATATCACCCCTCCTTGGATCCCAGCAATATTCTGTTGATCCTCTCCAGTTGCTCTTCTTGGTGGTGAAGGTCCCCCCAAAAGGCACAGAATCCCCTGGGTTTATGTCCCCTCGAGCCAGGTGTCAATGTCCAGGCCTGTCCCCCTGGGGAGGGACAGTCTCTCACAGCAGACTCTGGGTCTGTTCCATCACGTGCAGCCCTGGGGTGCAAGGCCCAGCACTTTGGGGGTCTTTGATGGATTGTGACTCCCCCTCAGCTGCCTCTCACCTGAGAGTCCTGTGGCTGTGGCCTGTGGGGTTAGGGGTGCCACAGATGGGCCAGTTTGTGTAAGGGAGGATGAGTGTTCAGTGCTTCTGGCCAGAGGTTACACTACACACCCAAAAACCTCCTCCTGCCCCCTCAGCTGGGGGAGTCTGTGTAAACCTGGCTCCTGTGAGCTGTGCTCTGCCCCCACCCCAAACCTGGCTNCTCCTGTGAGCTGTGCTCTGCCCCCACCCCAAACCTGGCTCCTGTGAGCTGTGCTCTGCCCCCACCCCAAACCTGGCTCCTGTGAGCTGTGCTCTGCCCCCACCCCAAACCTGGCTCCTGTGAGCTGTGCTCTGCCCCCACCCCAAACTCAGCCAGGGATGATCCTCAGCCCGGCTGGTGTCTTTGGCCTTTTGGAGGATCCAAATATTTCCCTGCACCTGAGATGATTGAACAATGAGTTTCCCTTTATCTAATCAGCAATTTGGCTTTCCAGTTGAAAGTCCCAGTCTTCAGGGAGGCTTCTTGGTTGGAGCTTTTTTTATAATGAGCAAAACTTTATGTCAATGTTTGAGGCATGAACTATTTTCAGTCTCTGACAGCCACCCTGTGACTCAAACATGAAACGTCTCTTTCCTAGCAGTCTTCTTCACTTTATGGGTTGTCCACAGAGCTCATGAGGAGATATAATAGGAGAAAGAAAAAGTAGAAGAAAGAGCATAAGCAGTCCTACAATCCTACAATCTGAACTGTGTCCAATAGTTTGAAATGTCAAAATGAAAATTCAGTGGTAATTATCAATTTAATTTTCATTAGTCAGGGCTTTGACCCTGTGAATCCCAGGAATCAGTCTTTTTTAATGTGTAGTGGATGTGAGGGATATCACAATAGTGTATCTCTTACATCTCTGATGTTGGTTCAACACGTTTTGAAATTAGTTACAGAATTATACAGCAGGTCTTCATTTTTAAATTCTATAGGAGGGTATTCTCAATAGGTACATGTATTAACATGAGTCAGTCAGCTGAGTTTGAAGAGGATTCCATCTCTTGTAGCATAATTGAATAACTTTGCACTCTGGAATAAATGTGAGAGGATTTGTTGAGGGTGTGTGTTTTCTTCTAGACTGCATTCACATATAGTTAGAAGAACTTCCTAGATTATATTCTTACTCTGCTGGATAATTCCATATATTATGAAGGATTAGTTTTTATGATACAAAATTAACACACAAAATATTTTCATACAAAATTTTCTCATGCAAACGTATCCTTACTTCAGGGCTATGGTCTGTTTTCCAGGAGACAGATTATAGCAATGTTGTCATTTAGTCTTGACATAAACCAGAAAGTGTGGCTTTTTTATTGGTGGGATTAAAATTGAAATTAATTCTCTTTCAAACTTAGTTTTATTATCCCAGGTAGCTCTCTTAAGACAGCTCCAAAAGTATGGAGGGGAAAAAATGGTACTCAAAGCAGCAAGTGAAAGTTATGTTTTCTATCATCTCCAATGTAATTAAGACAGTCACTGGGGGGAAAAATGCACAAAACATTTTCCTTCAGAAAAGAAATGAGAAAATTCATATTTTGATATGCCTTTTTAAAAAGGAATTATATTATTCTGACTGCATAGAATGAAGTTAAACAGAACCTGTCAGGTCAAAATTAACACAAAATTAAACAGTAACAGACACAAGAAAGGATATCTTAATAAAAGTCTTTAATAGATCTATGGAAAAACTGTTAATTTGAATATACCTCCCTGTTTAATCTGGAAAACAGGATTTCTTTTTTTCTCAAGACTAAAACTAGTATCAAAGGAAACTGCAGAACCTCAGCATTTCTGAATTAGGAAAAATGAAGTACAGAAACTAATATGCATATAGATGTGAATTAATTAATAAGTTTATATGTGACAGATAAAAGGCAGAGTCAATCAAACAGTGTTGGTTGTTTTTTTTGAAACAGAAATATGAATAACTCAGATGAGGAGAAAAATGTAGAAGGCAAGTATCCAGAGGCTAAGTGCATAAGTGGATTTATTTTTTTTATCATTTCACTCAGTATTTTTTTTTACTTCATTTGTTGCTATTTAAGTTGAAGTGAAAAACTGTTCTTTTAGTCTTTGAAGGCTTTTTGTCAGTCACTGACACCATATCCTAGAGTGAAAAGGCTTACATATGTTGAAGCCAGTTGGGCTTGTTATGATAAAACAGAGAGTAGGAAGGGAATGAGGAATGATTTTATTCTATTTCAGTATGACTGAATCATAAGATTTCATAGTGGGAGAGGCAAAGTATTGTCTGCTGAAGAAAGAGTATTTGAGATGCACTTATACTGAACTTAAAGTAATTCTTCAAAGATGACAACCAGCAACGGCAAAAGAGATTCAGAGTGAGCTATATCTAAAACACTGAAATGCAAGAGAAAAGATTTCTTGGAAAATATGTGAATTTATTCTGCATAATAAGATGTCAATTTTGTTAATGGATCGCCTTCATTATCTTTTCTGGATAAATTTCTTTTTTAGTATTTATATACACATAAAAACAAAAGGCTCATCAACTAATTAAGAATCATAAAATTTTTTAAAAGTGTCGATCTTCTGTTGTTTGCCTTCCCTCTGGCTTTCATCACAATGATGTATTGTACCAATACATCACTAGGACAACAGTGATCAGAGCTCTTAAAGATTATGCACTGTTGGCAGACACTTTTATAGCACTTTTATTGTAATAATTCTCTATTATAATATTTCAGTATATCAGATTAAAAAAAAAAAGCTGTATTTGAAAAAAAGGAATATATACCTGAAAGATCAGCAAATGATTGAAGATTTCATAATACATTTTGTAAAAAGTAGAAGTATTGATTTTACAGGTGAGCTTCTACTTTTAAATAGTCCACATTTTCTGAGAGTTAAATTTATCATGATCAACAGAAAAGGACGTTAACTACCAGGCTATTTTTTTTTTGTGTGTGTGATTCTATTTCTATACCATGTATCAGCAGATTGTCATGTTTGTGTTTAAGCAAGGTGTTGTCTTTTGTATCATGTGGTTTACCTTAGAATTACAAGTTGCAAAGTATCTTTTCCACTTGATTCTTGATTTTTAAAGATATGAGTTGCCCTTTTTGGCACACATTTAGAGAAATTCGGCACATGGTCCTGAAAGCCACTTTGATAATATTATTTAGAATTAACTGACAGAACTGGGAGATAGGACCATCTGTCTGCTGTGCCTCTGTATGTTTTGATACCTTAACTAGTGACAGACTTTGAGTATTGCATTGGGTTTGCATGGCTAAGTTTTGGTCTACAGGGTTGGCTTCTGTGATAAGCTGCTAAAAGCTTCCTCCACATGCAGCAGAGACAACACCAGCCAGCTCCAAGGCGGATGTGCCTCTGGCTGCTACTTAGCTCTCCTGCTGGTTTTGCCTGGGAAGATAGACTCCCAGTAGGAGTTAAGTACTACATTGAAGGTGGCTTCTTCAGCAAGCTTGAGGCAGTGGCTTAAAAGGAGAGATGGGCAACGATCACTTTCTTCCAAAATAAAAGGTTTAATAACATGAAAATAACAAACAAAAAGCACCTGAGGAGAGCACACTCACCTCAGGGGGTAGAAGCGAAAGAGCACGTGGCCTTGGAAGCAGTGGCCTTTTATCAGGTTAGATGGGTGGGATTACGTGAAGCATTGTCCAGTGAGGAAACAGATAAGGAAAACCTACAGGTCAGGGGTCCAATCTGTCTATGTGCCCATATTTGAAGGCTTTGATATAATAGAAACCTCTGCTTTTAGGGGCACACTGCTACAGCTGGCCAAAGCTGGAGCCAATCAGAAATAATGACAACACCTCTATGATAACATTTAAGAAGAAGAAAAAGAAATTATTGTGCATGAGTAATTTCTCTCAAAGCGGAATGAGAATATGTGGAAGGAACAATTCTGCAAACACCAAGGTCAGTGAAGAAGCAGGGGAAAGAGGTGCTCCAAGTGCTGGAACTGAAATTCCCCTGCAGCCTGGGGTGCAGACCATGGTGAGTCAGGCTGGGCCCCTGCAGCCCATGGAGAGGACCCACACCAGAGGGGGTGGATGGCTGAGATGAGGCTGTGAACCCATGGGAAGCACGTGTTGGAGCAGATTCCTGGCAGGGCCCTGCAGACTTGTTTACAGAGTAGCCCACACTGGAGCAGTTTTGTTGTCAGAACCTTGACACTATGGGGGATCCATGCTGGAGCAGGGGCGGGACTCCTCTCCCTGGGCAGTGCAGAAACTGTGTGTGATGAACTGACTGTAACCCCCATTCCCTGTCTCCCTGCACCTCTGGGCAAAGAAGGAAGAGCCTGGAAGGAAGTGTGGTGGTGTATTCTTAATGCCTTAGGGTTTTAGCTTTTATATTTTCCATATATTTGTAATTCTGCAATTCTTTGGTGTATAACTCTAAACTCCATATAGCCTGTTAGCTATTGATCTCCCATTTCAGTCAGAAAAAACAATTCTTCCCTAGGCCTGAAACTCAAGGACACCTTACTGTCTCAGGCTCCAAGAAATATAAACAAAAGTGAGTTGGGGGGGAGCAAACTTGGGGTAAATTATTTCATTACCTGAAGCTGTAATCGGAGGATTTACTCCCAGTATGCAAATGGATCAAACTTTAAAAAGTATGAAAACCCATGACCCCATCATTCATTTTGGGTGTAGCCCCTGGATGGGCTTCATCTGCCCAAAGCATACCTGAAGGCTCTTCAATAAATATAAGCACTTTTTATTATCTTAATTTTGTCTAGCCTCTGTTTTTAGGTAGTCCCACAGGGCAACATTCTCCCCTCACTCCCCTTTTTCAGGCCACACTGTGATCTGAGAAATGCTCATTAGGCCTTGGCCCTTGATGAACAGCCCCTGGGCTGAGCTCCTCTTGAGCTTATCAGAAACACTCTCTGCTCCCAGGAATGGGTGCTGTCTAATGAGTTCCTGCAATTTTTTTAAGAACAGCCTTGGAACCATTTTTTTTTTTTTTGCCTGACCAACATAACATCCTTGTTCTCACACTTTTAAACAAAGTTGCTGATCCATAGTGTGGCCAGGGTGAAACACTGTTATGATCAAAGCCCACCCTCTTGTGGCCTATAAATAGATATCCAAAATGAGAGCCTTTGTGATCTTCTGGACCACAGTGCTATCACTTTTATATTAAATCTGTTTTTACTGATAACTTTCCCGCTGATTCTTTAAGTGATCTCAAAACACTCATTTGTAACAGGAGTGAGGGGTTGGGTGAAGGTGTTTTAATATCTGGTTTTTTCTTCTCAATATCATGCTCTAATTTTATTAGTAATAAATTCAATTAATATCCCCAGTTCGAGCCTGTTTTTTCCATGATGGTGTTTGGTGAGTGGTCTGTCTTCTGGACATTATCTCAATTTATGAACCTTTCCTTATATTTTCTCTTCCCTGTCCAGTTGTGAAGGGGAGTGGGAGAGTGACTTTGGTGGGTGCTTGGCATCCAGCCAGGGTCAACCCACTAAGGTATATATGTTGTGAAACTGTATACTACATCATTCAGTCTTGCAGTAAGGCCTAAGTTCATCTATATTAGAAGTAATATTTAAAAGTCCCCGAGATTCAGATGAGCATTGCACCTTATCCATGAAGCAGTCAACCTCATTTAATCAGAAGGGAAAAGTCAGCTACCTAAGAGAATTTGCAGTGCAACCACTCACACATAGGAAAATGAAGGTTATTCTTACAGTGATTTTTCTTTTTGTCATACAGAAATTAATCTTAATTAGAGAGAGTCAAGGATTTCATTGCTATTCCCATACCAAATATTAAGTCAGTGAATATCTTAAAATTGTACAATCACTGTGTAAGACAAGCGATTGCCCATGAACACTGGTCACCATTGCAAAGACACAGAATAATTTGTCAGTTAAATACTTACATTTAACAAACCTTTTTACTGAAGATTATTTTAATGAAGATTCTAATGTGACTGATTGTGAAAATCCATCCTATCCTCTTATTAGACTCTATTCCTGACTGCTTTCTTTTCTGTTTGTCTGTGGGGCATAGTAAGTGGTTCACTATTATACTTCAAGATTTACGGGGAAGGAAATAGAGACCAGCATCTGGAAAGACACAGCCTCTAAGCTGGAGACCAGGTGAAATACCCAAGCTCTGGGAATGGAAACTGGATGATCTGCAAATCAGTGTTTGAAGGACCAGTAAATGTGGCTGGGCATGTGACTTGGTGGTGGTGGTATGTGCACATTCCCATAAGCACATTTCACTAGTGGATAGCCCTAAGGAGGAATAGGGTTGGCCCAGGTTCTGTTGCTCGTGTTTATCTGAGTGTTGTTTATGTTTGTGTGTATGCTTATAAAAGTTCTGCTCACCTGTGTTTGTGTCCTTCTGGGTCCATATTTTGCATGTTTGTTGAGGCAAGCCTTTCGTGAGTGCATACTCAACCTCATCGCTGGCAGGACCCGTCTCTGAGAGCCACAGCAGTCTGTCCTCCAGCTAGCCAGGAAGGGCAGTACCTCCAGAGTCTGCAAGTCAAACCTAGGTTCTCTTTCCTTCCACAAATACCAACTCTTTTACAAACTCCCGAAAAACACAAACCAACACAAACCATATGTATCTCTACTGAATCAAGGGTTAAAAAGAATTAAAAGTTGATGCTGTAGCTAGTAAGGTAGAAGCAAGTAGCTAGGGTTTAATTATTAGCATATAGGAATAGTCCAAGCAGTTGGAGCAAAGACAATGTATCATGTATTCGACTCAGTTGTGTTCTTAGAAGCAACAAAGAGGACATTTAGCATTGTAAAAAGGCAGGAACTGAAGAACACACCTGGCCTCCAAGATAGTTGGGGCCAAGAGACGAAGTCTGGATCATGACCAAGGGTCAAGAAGACCTGGCAGTAGGACAAAGTAAAGAGGAAGACGTCTGACTTCATCTTCAAGAGACCACCGACCCAAATTAAAGGGAGAACTGCGCAACCGTAATGAACATTCAGCTCATTTTAATACGGAGTGGAGATAGGTGATGCATATGTATAGGCGTCTCAGGTGACTTAGATGAATATGTAAGACCTTTGTGAATATAAGGAAAGCCAATGCTTTAGAGATTCGCACATGCCTTTTGGAGGGTGACCCTACATGTGCCCAGCGCTGCAAAATAAACATATCACTTTTCAGCTTCAAAAGGTTGAAAGGTTTCTTTGTCCGTAGCACCTTTAGTGCATCACTACCTTAGCAGTAGAGGGAGTTTACATAATTTACGGTACACTCCAATGCTAACACTTATTTTTCATATTGTTTAACGCTTAAATAATTTCCTGACTCTGGTATTGATTATTCCATTTGTCCATCTTCATGAAAATCTGATGCAAATAATACTGGCTTTAAGTATCATGGATGCCAAACATTTGACATCTGATCTTAAGTCTAGAGATTAGCAGGTAATCTTTAATTTAACAGTACAGACATAGCCTTACAGGTCTAACTTTTAGGTGGCTAAAATTAAAAGGGGAAAAGTAGAAGACATATAAAGCTATTATTTAATAATATCTGATTAACCTTTTTGAGGTCTTTGTTCTACTTCCTATTGTGACCCTAAGAGGAAAAAAAATAAAACAGGAGATGCAAAGTAAATAAAATCTAGGCATTCTTCTGAAAGATCGTGGGGCACCTATTAACTTCATAGGCTTTCTAATTTTTTCATGAATTAAAATTTGTTGTGTCAAAGTTTCTAAATTAGAAAAAACCTACAAACCAATAATATATTTTATTCCTGAATGTATGTATTTAGGTGAACTGGATGGGGATGCAGGAAAGAAAAAGTAGTGACCTGTTGAAAATATACACAAAGTTAACTCTTTAGAGAAAACGACAAAAATTTCAAAATTTTAAACAGAGAAAGGAAGGATTCATCTTTCTTAGATATACGCAAAGAATTAATACCACTTAGAAAGAAAAATAAAAAGTATTTGTATGTCCATATGATTGAAAATCAGAGAGAAATTATCTTTAGAATACTAATGCTTAGAAAAATAATTAACATTAATATATTAAATTTCAGTGATGGTCTGAAATTAACATAGAAAAAAATTGTTATTCTCCTTGAAGTCTAATGATTGCTAGATATCTAAGATTAGAGGAAGTGATATAACAAAATCAACAGTAAAAGGAATTGCTAGGAGGTAATATGCTCATTCAAATTTATGATTAACTTAAACCTAAGTATTTCAAATGTTATACAGCTCACTGAATTCAGTAATAAAACAAGCAAAAATGCAGTTTATCTATTACTTTTTGTAAAAATTATATGTCATATCCTTACATTGAATGGTCCTGCACAGATAATTTGAATTCTCAGGATTCCTCTGACTTATATCAGTGGAAGTTTGGATCACACAGCATACTTTTTTCCTTCAAGATATACTTCTTTGTCATCTAGTAGTAGCTAAAACATGTATAACTTAAAGGGTAAAAAGAATGTGTTAGTGTACATCTGTAATATCTTCACTAGAGGATTTAAACTGAAATATCTGGATCAATGGTTTATTATATATTGCTCTTTGAAATGTGAAAGATCTTGTGCATTCTTTGAACTTGGGAGAAAAATTAAATTCAGTGACTCTTGCATGCTATTCAGGAACTGTCCATTACTAAATAATAGTTAAACAATACAAAAAACTTCAAAAATATAATGGTTAGATAAAGTTATTCATATGTGAATAGCACATTATCATCAACTGCATAACAGAAAAAAATATCATTTATCATTGTCAGTCACTGGCAGCTCGTGCACAGTGTAAAAGACGGTTGATTACTGAATAATTTTGAATAATTTTGGAATAAAATATTATCAGCTTAGTTTATTCTCCCATTGCAGCAATAGTAATAAGCAGATACCTCATTTTCTTACTACCTTTGCATATATTTTATATCAGTCCATCATTATTTTTAATTGCCAAGGCAAAACTAGCAATGAAAATTGTACAGAAAATCAGTAGAATTTTGAGTCTGAATTCTCTTTAGCATTAAATGACTTCTGTGTGGTAAAACAGGCCTTCAGCTTCCTAGGAAGCAAATTTATTTTCATGATAGATTGCATCTTCCTGATAGTACTTAAGAAAAACATTATTCCTAACATAGGAGAATATAACCTTTTTTTCTTATTGTGCATAAGGACAAGTTTTCTTTAATACTTCTTAACACCATAAGAATTTAAACTTACATGTGATAATGGCAGTGCAATATATTAACTGAGTTGCTGCTCAGACTAATGTTTTTAATTCTAATTTTTAAAACTTACGGATCATCTACACCACCTCCAACCTGAAACAATGTGAAGATCCAGTAGAGAAGGCTTCTTTGTTAGAATATATATACATAACTTGAGAATTTTTAACCCAGGAAAAAAAAGGCAAAGTCACACATAGGAAACTTCTCATATTAATGAGAAACTGTGCATCCAATTTCAGTACCTTATTAGGTGGTGCTTTCTTTATATTTCTGGAGTTTCACTGAATTGCAGGAGAATATGTCAATCAAGTCCTAAAATATCATTGAAATGCTTAAGAAAATATAAGGGATCTACTCCACCTATGTATGCTTTTATTTATTAAGTGGGAAAGGTCAATGCTTGAGAAGGACCTAGGATCACTCTCTACTCTTGCTGAGGCAGAGTTTACAGCCCTTTTTCATGCATCCTGTAGATTTACTGTGACTAAGTCTCTAGAACTGGGTTCTTGATATGTCCAATTTCAGCAAGGCTAGAGGTAAGTAAGGGTTGAAGTGGAGGATTGGTATCCCAACATAGTCAGGCACTACAGCCTAGAGTTATGCAAGATTTAATCAGATGAGTTTAATAAAATTGACTGAAGGAGTAACTTGTTAGAAAAGAGAGAGTGAAGATATTTTAGCTCTTTCACTCTCTCCAGAAAAAGCTAACCATGCAGTTGAATGATCCTTAAGCCCTCATCAATGCAGAAATAAAAATGGTCAAAAATGATTAAATGCAATTATGGAAGCATAAGGACCTAGGAAAATCCAGACTGCTAGCTTTGTCAAGTCTGTTTTGTAATCCCAGTGATAATTCATCTAGTCATTTAATTTCCATCATGTATGAGACTTTTAGACACTAATCACTAGACAGTGTTATTTTGTGTTGTTTTCTGATTGCAGGCAGTGCAATTGGTAATGAATTACCAGGGTAATTCAGATTGTCAAGGAAAACAGATAATTTTTATTATACTATCTAATTCTATTTGTTCAAAAAGCTCAAAAGACTACACACAACTAATGTAAAAATCTGTCCCAATAGCTGCCCTTTTTTGTCTGAGAAACAGCCCAACAAACAGAATATACGGAAGTTTGCTTTCCCTAATTTCAGAGTCCTGAGTTTGCCCTATGCCTGACCCATATTCCTCAGGATTGTGAACTCCACCAGTGTGTGATCATGGTCAGCCCAGGCTGCCTCTGCTTCTGTCATCACCACACAGTTCAGTTGCATTGGGGATCATCGGGTACAGTGTGACATCCCTGCTTGCAGGGCTGTCACCTCCTCTAAGAAGTTATCCTCCATGCATTCCAAGACTAGCTATGCTACATTTTCAGCAGGTGCCAGGCTGATTGAAGTCCCTCAGAAGGACATGCGCCTGCAAGCATGTTACTTCCTGGAGCTGGAGTAAGAAGGCTTCAGCAGCAGGCAACTTGCAGTGGACACCAGTCACAAGGCTCCCTTCATTGCCTTGGTCTCTGATTCTTACCCAGAAGCCTTCAACTTGTTTATGGCTGTTTTTCAGAGAGCTCTTCACACTATCCATGTCTTGAGGTAGAGAGCATGTTTCTACCTTTCCTTCCTTGCCTGTGCTCTCTGAACAGCCTGTTATCATAGATAACCTCACACCAGTCACTGGATTCATCACATCCGGGAATGATTGTTGGAGTCCAAGAAAAGCCTGGGAACTTTTCCTGCTCCTCTGGGTGTTTGTTTTACCCTCAGAGCTCCTCAAAAAAGGCTTGGCCTGCGAACCAAGCTTGTGGGAGCATTTGCCCCCACTTCTGGGTGGGCTGAGAGCACCAAAGAAATGAGGAGATGGTTGTTTAGTGTACCACAGAATGTGTAGTTGTAGTTTTTAGGTTTTGCTATAGATGCTATATAGAGCCAATACGGAGATTCTAGGGTGTCGGCTTCTTCTTCTTCTTCTTCTTCTTTCTTCTCCTTCTTCTTCTTCTTTCTTCTCCTTCTCTTCCTTTTTCTCTCTGACATGAGTTCCTGTGGTTTGTTAATTGGTAGATAGAATTTAGTGTAGAGGAGACATGTCAATAAGGTTGATATTCACTGGTTTTGGGAACAAAATAAGATATGTAAAGTTTTCTAACTGGTTGATAATAGATATAAAAGCTACCTGCTTCAGGTAACCATTGCCTTTCTGCCCTCTTGTTCCTGGAGGTCACAGCACAATCTGTGCCTCTGAAACTTTGATAAGAATGAAAAATAAACAAGCCTTGAAACAGCAGAAAGAAGCCTCATTTCATCTTTTCGGGACATGGGACACCGAAATAAGGAACACAGCCAGGCCAGATGTCAGGGTCCAAAGAAGAACACCCCCTGACAAATGGTGATAGCCTGGTCCAATGCTTGATCACCATTTTAGTAAAGAGATTTTTCCTAATATTCAATGTAAACCTCCCCTGGCAAACCTTGAGCCTGTTTCCTCTCATCCTATTGCTTGTCACTGACCAGCACTCACCTTCCTACAGCCTCCTTTCAGAGAGGTGTAGAGAGTGATAAGATCTTCCCCAAGCCTCCTTTTCTCTAGGGTAAAGAATCCGAGTTTCCTCAGCCACTCCTCACAGGACTTGCTCCCTAGATCTTTTACCAGCTTCATTGCTGTTCTTTGGAAATCACTGTTCTTGACTTAGGGTCTAATCACATATGTTCAATAAGTAGCAGAGAAGACTTCAAGAGCATAAAATCATCAGGTAAGAAAAAGTGAGGAAAAGTTGCACCTTAGTTACAACTTTCTGGTTGATGAGTTCTCAGGCCTGATCACCTGGACCCTAAGGATAAGACTTAACAAGATAGCTGTCAGTGCTAAATGTTCAATTTCAGATCTATGGCAAGGTATAATCACAAATTATACATTATTTAGAATATAATTTTTAAAAATGAGAGTTTTGTATAAGCAGCAATGAACATAAATAATTTGTAAGAAATGACAATTTGTAAGAAATATTTTGTTAATGAATATACTTAGCAATCTGTATTTTTACAGTTTAAGACTGACCAAATTTATCAGTCTTCTAAACACACTATCACAGCTATCTGCAACTCCCTGATATAAGTATACATATATATTCATTTGCCACAAAGGAGAGGAAGATAAATGTCTCAGGTTTTCAGACATTCACTTGAGTATAGGAGCCTCTCTCTTGTGTTTCCGTGTCTGTAGCTTTTCCCTTAACTCTCCAGTAATATTACTTGCTAAACGTCAATGTTTTTTGACAAATAAAGAAGAGATAAATCCCATCTGAAGTCAGGTTTCCAGAGAAACGCAAGGAAGGTGATCAGAAGAAAGAATTATTGGAGAGTAATAGAGTTAAAAAAGAAATAAAGAATACATATAAAAGACTGAACAGAGAGAAGGCAAAAAAAAAAAAAAAAAGATTGAAAATAGGGTAAGAATAGTTAAGAGACTGTTATTGACCCAGCCAAAATGGAAAAAACTCAAGAAAGAAAAAACAGAGTAAAACCAAAAGAAATAATATAAACTCTGCTCCTATACCAGCCCACTAAATAGAAAGTTTACTAGCAATATTTTGCAGAAAATTTATGGTAAATTTATGGCATATCTCTCCTACTTTTCTTTAGCTCTTGCAATTCGTAGATAAACTGCCTTTAAGAATACCCTGTAATCATACTTTCTTGGGAATTCAATATTTTTAAGAAAACACCCTTGGAGAGCTGTATCTGGGCAAGAAAAAAAAGTGTTTTTCTTCCAAGTTACTGGGTTTAGATAGAGGCTACATTTGTCAAGGCCTGTTTACAGATGCGTCCTGTGCCAGTACAGATGTATTAAGAAATCACTCTTTTGTTTTGAAATAAACAATAAGTTGAAAAAACTCAACAATATAAATTTAAATCTATGATATCTTTATAACAAATGAATAAGGAAAAAATGAAAAAGAGAAACTAGTAAAAAATCTAATCATGCCAGTTATATTTGAACAATTGTATCTTCTTTCTCCACAATACGAGTATTTCTGATTACTATATTAAATACATTTTTCCACTAAAAGTAATAAAGCTTGTATGAAACATCTTCAAAAATATGTTTCAAAAAAAATAAGCAATTAGTCTTTAGTTCAAAAAAAGAAAATTGATCAAAAACTTTCTGTTTCTTTGTGTACTAGATTTATCCTTTACTATAATTATAATAGGAACAGATAGACCGTATGAGAAATGGCATATGAAAGGCATAAACCACTTCTGTAGTAGGTTATTATCAGAGAATTAGGATTTACAGAACAGATCTTTTCTAATGGCTTGAAGTTATTTTTCAGTTCTGTGCATTTTCATTACTATGACTAACAGGATTAAACACAGTATAATGATAGAAAAGACATTTAAACAGACTTTCTTTTTTTTCTTTATTTTGACACTGGATGTTTTTAATACTGCTTTCTTAGGACTTTTTTGTCAACAATGAACAATGACCAACAGCTTACATTCACTCCTTATAAAGCAGTATGCAGAATACTATACAAATAATAGCCTCTGTCATCTCTCATAAAATCTATCAGCAGCCATACCTTCACACTTGTAAATGCAGATAAATTTATTTCCTAATAAACTCCATTCTGCTCATAGCCTGGAATGATGTGCACCACAATTGTTATGAAGATCAAATAGGTAACCCTAAAATTTCTTAAACCCCATCTAAATTATTTTTCAGGAATTTCAGACCTCTGTTCATATCATCATCTTTGACCATCTCCTATTTAGAATACATATCAATAAATATATAAATAAGCTATTCTAATGGCACTGAGGGCACAGAGGTTTTGCCTTTGTTGCTTTTTTAATAATTATTAAAGAAAATCATTTATATGCAGTATAGAGTCTCTAAGTTTTAATAGAAAGTTAAAGAATTAGACTGTCTGAATATTGTGAAAGCTTCCACTAAAAAAATACTAACTTTAAATTAAAGATGAGAGAATCAATACTACTACTGTGAGTAAATAGAATATTTTTCATAAAGAAAATAAATAACACTGGCAATATAGAGAAAACAATGACTTTTAATGAATAAGAGCATGGAAAAGTAATGTAAGCTTTACATTATTTACATTATATTGTAATTTATTGTAATGTATACATTATACATTTACATTGTATTTACATTAATACAATGCCTTGTATTAACTCAGCTAAAAGTCAATGCATGTTTTCAAATTATTTTACTAATAAATATCTATTAGCCATCATATGCAATATATGGGCATAATCAGTGTAGACATACTAATGTTGTGTAAGAGATCTCAAAAAATTACTACTGCAACATGATAGATTTTGTCATTGCCTTTTGCTGAAAAGTGAGAGCTCAGATGTGCAAAATTGAATCAGTGGGGACTTTCCCATGAACTTCAGTTGGAGCTGAAAAGATTGTTCAAAGTAGGCACATGAATCACTCAGACCACCAGGTGAACACTAAGACAGCAACATCAGAAACATCAAGACATTGCAAGTAATAAAATGGAGATACAAGCTGACCAGAGCCGAGGATCAAGTTGCAAAGTAAAATTCCTCTCAGCATTCATAGGAAATCTTCTGTGAATTCTGATGATCACCTGTTCTCTTTGTGCTTCCTTCTTGGAATAAAATCCTTCTTGTTTCTACTATTCTGTAAACATTCCATTCTGAAATGCTTTTAGAAAAGCATGAGCCCAGTTTATCCCAAAGCCTCCCTCCTCCATGGTGGTTCAGACTGTATGCACCAAAAAAGACAAGCCCTGGCCTTTGCAGTAGCCTCCTCTGGTGCATAAACCTATTCATTAAAACAGACAACACAGAGTAACAAGAAGTCATTACAATCTATCAAAGCAGTTCTTTTTAAAATTCCAATTCCATTTTATGTTATAGAAAAGATGAGGTTATATTGGATTTTATTAGTAAATATTTAGGTCCTAGATTTCAAAACACGCTTATAGATGGCATCCGTGATGTTCTATTGAAATAGAGTTATACAATTCTTTACAGCTCATAGAGGATCCTCATAAAAAAAAACATTTCTTAAGCTGGTTAACTACTTAATCTAAATTGGAATAACTTTATGCTGTCAAAAGTTAGAAAAAAATTGGCTTTACATTCCTAATCAACTTTATTGTTTCCCATACTAGCATTGCTTGACTTTTTTAACTAACACTACTGTAAAACAGAAGGTATATGTTCTTCAATAACAAAAATGTTGCTTTTTACTTATTTTTAGAATGCATAATTCAGAAGCTATTTAAAAATGCAAATTATTGTAGCAAAACATCATGGGTCCATAAAGATTTATAAGCTGTTAAATGATCTTCAGGGCAGAAGCAAATAACATGTAACACCTGGCATAGACAGTATGTTTAACGATAATACAAATCCTTTATGGTACATTAACACCTTCAGAAATGAATAATGTCCTAAAATCAATTTCACAAAAAGTTACAGATGAGGGTCAGCATGTAATGTAATTGCGCTGAGCAAAATCAGCAAAATAGAATTTATCTAACTCTTATGTGCAAGCTCTCTTACCATTAATATTCCCTAACAAACAGAATTTAAGGTGTGTTTGTGATGGATGATATTTATTTCTTTGAGGATCTGAACTATTTAGCTATTTATCAGAATTAGAGTTATTATGCATCCTATTCCTCATTATGTGCCTAATTAATTTGCTGTATTAAAAATTCATCTTACTTTGTTCAGATCAGGCAAGCCAAAACCTTTTAATTTTATTGTGCTCAAAAGATTAATTTTTCTTTGCTACCATAAGGACTAATAATTTATTCATATTACCTGAATCAATCAGAAAATCTGTTCCCCCCCCCCTCCATTTATTGCAAAGGCAAAGGGCTTCTATAAGCATTTGTTTTCCTGCAAATATAAAATATTTAATTGGTAGGAATTGTGCTAGATTGATCTAAATATTGTGAACTTTTGCAATACCCATAGGTACCCATAGGACTATATAATAGCTTCACCATGGAAGTAAGACAGCAAATGGTCCTACCGAACATCATAACTTTAGTGAAACTCACTAAAAATCTTGGGTTGGGTTTTTTTACTTTGAAAAATACCTAAGAGGTTCTGAAAACTGATAATATCTTTCAGATTTTTAATAATTAATTCCATTATTTGTTTTTCAGTCTGTATCAAGAAAACAGAGCAATTGAAATTTATATGACAATAGAGTGGAGTCAAGAATTTTGAAAATGAGCAAGCAAATAAATAATTAGATGAACAATATATATATTCTCAACATTCAAAAGACTAAAAAATTTTGACAAAAGTTGATCTTTGATAAAGACAAATATTCTTTTGTTCAACTATGTTCTTTGAAACAGTTACATTATAGATGTATCTGTACATATCTGAAATACATATATAACAAAATATGTAATTTTGTGTTCAACCAAAGGTTTTTTAATCTGTTAGAAAATACTGTAATTTTACAGATTTTTTGATGTTTAAATTTTTTGTGATTAATTGGACATTATGAAGACATTTGTCTTTGACTTCTTTGAAAAATTGAAGTGCAAATATAGGTAATTCTGTTTGATCCATATTGTATCCTTTGCAATATTCCAAACTCTAATAAGCAAAAAATTGCATTTGTGTCAATTCTTTTCCCCATTTTACTCCACTATAAGATACAGTGTATTTCACATGAAAAATTTATTTATTAATAAAAACTACATAACTTTCTACAGGCTATAGGCATATATTAAATCGATGTTCACACTTTTTACTAAGAAATACGATGGCTAAGGTGCTCCATTTATCATTGACTCAGAATGAGATTTATCTTGGCAAACATTAGCTGTCTTTAAATCTGATATGTAGCTTAAGACAAACTATGTTGATTAATTCCATCTCAGAGTCAATTGAAAGAGACTGAAGATACATGACTGTAAGATGCATGGAAAGAATAGACATTTTCAGGTGTACTTTTTCAGCAGATCACTTAATTTATAATGGGATGAAGAGAAGCAAAACGAAACCTATCCTTCAAAAATGTTATTCATCTAAAAGCGTATCTATACTACAACACAAGTAAATAAAGGATTCATATGTGGTACTGATGAAATCCTAAAAATTCATGAGGTTCTCAGGAAATATCTGGTGAAAGACCAGGGAAGATTGTATTCACACAAGTCCTGGAAGTTGCCATTGTCCTGGATTTTCTGCAGTGTAAAGTGTCACTTAAAGATTTGTCTATGGCCTTGTAGATTTTCACTTTAAGAAAGCAACTATTGTATTTCCAATATGTATTAAAACTCATGATAAAAACTGATTTTCTGTGAGTTAACATTCACTTCAGTAGTGGATCCATAGTAGATTGATAGCAGTAGCAGATCCATAAACATAGAACTTAACCTGAATAGTTGTCAGCTGCATGACCATGATTGAAAAATAAACGCAAATTGCAAGAAGTTGAAGTGCTTCATTCTAAGGCCTTCTGAGTCTTGTTTGAATTACTTCTCATTTTTTTTTAATATCCTTCATATTTGTCATCCATAAAAGAAAGGGAAAAACGAGAAATAAATATTTATTTTGATACCAAATTTTTAGTCCATTTTCAATGACCTCAAAAAACCTTTTTGATATTGCTGTGTAAATTTTGGGGAAATACAGTTTCCATTAAATTATCACTTTTTATCCAAGTATTTTTATTAATATTTGACTTTTTATCTACAAAGACCATCTTATTTTCATGTAAATTAAAAAAAGAAAAGAAAAGAAAAAAAAATGAAATCTGCTTAGTAATGGCCTTATCAAGCAGAATTATCATACAAGGGTAAAAAGAAAATGCAGGTAAAACCAACACCCTGAGTCTGTGGAGAAGAAGTGTGACTCTCCAGAGAAATGAAAGGCTGGTCCAAGAAGAATGAGTCCCAGTCCCTAACACATGCAAGGGCTATTTCATGTAATCTAATACACAAAGAGGTGTCGATAAGATAACTCAGGCTCTGCACTGCAGATATTTTGGGCGAATATTCCTACCTTTAGGTGTTAGCCTTAAACTACTCTCTCCAAAGAGACTCCAAACTGCTTTCTCTTAAAGCAGATGAGTATTTTGTAGGCAATAAGGTCCAGAAGAGCATTAAAAATTATTCTTTAAGAATATGAAATTCAAAGGATTGTTCCTCTCAGGCTGCATCTTTCCCAGTAAATCTAAAAGTCATGGCCTTGAACAACTGGCACACTTCTCTCCGACTGCCTGCATGCTTTTCAGCATACTTTGTCCCAGGCCAGCTAGCATACTCCCAGAAGAGCTCAGATGTGGGCTGGGGAATAACAAACTTGCCACATATAATGTGGTCCAGGCCACCCTGCTCTGAGATGGAAGTAAAGGGAAGATTCACCCTGCAGATGTGAATCAGCATTCCACATACCTGTGGGGGCAGAGGAAAAAGTCCTGGCCTCTTTTTCAACGTGTAAACATAGTCTAACAGAAAAAGACAAAATTTTTGGATCCTATGCTAGGGATAGGCATAAATATTTTCTGTTTTGTAAAAACACATCTTCAAATGTATGCAACAGTTTATGGTCAAAATCTGATTGATTACATAGTTGAACATCCCCATGTCTAAGCAGCCCTGAACAGAAGTGTTTAAGAATCTAATTCTGGATTCAGGTCCTGTAATTTCCATATGCAATTAGCTTCAGCAAACTTTCTAGACCTTTTCATTTTATTTAATAACCACTTTTGACTTATTTTGCACTCAAAATATCTGAAATACTAGACATTACACTTTTGTGGGATTTATGTATCACTTATTAGATATTTCCCCATCAACACAGCAGATGCTAAAAATTAGATGTTGCAACACTTGCCTAAAAGCATGGATCATCCCATTCCCAGCATTGGGAAACCAGGCACAGATAGGTAGCAGCAAGAGTTTTTTGGTATGAGGTGGTACCACACTACCTTCTCAGTCTTGTATGCTGTTATGGAGTGGGTGTCTACCGGGCCCAGTTCTATTAAATGTGTTTACATATGTTGCTGTAATAAAATGTGCATATAAGTATTTGTGGATTTGAAAAGTTTATTATGCAGACTTTCAGGAATTACTGCTAAAGAAGTCGTTGTAAAACATGAATTTGTCAACTTATCACAAAACCCAGCCTTCCAGGTCCTTATATAAATTGCCATAGTGTATCAATTCTCTGTTAATCGGGGATGATTTTTTAGCATGAGACTCCACAGTGTTTAACTCCTGCCCAAACCAAACACATCTATGTTCATAAATCCTTTATGATATTTTCTTGTCTAAAGCTGCATATGCCTCATGTATCCCTCTGCTCTGCTCCATAAACAATTCATAGAAACAGCATGAGCTATGATCTTTTAATGTACAAAACATATTTGAATTGTTTGGTTGTCTTAATGGTACTAATATATTTAAATTGTACCAGTGGATTTTAATAATTTAGTAGTGGTGTCACACATAGGAAACCTACGACGCAATAATATAAAGTTAAAAGGGTTTGTGGTTTTTGTATTTACTTTTTATGCAGCAGGTTCACTCTCTGGATATGTCTTTTAATGCAAGCTTCTTTTGATTTTTATTCAAGTTAATGAAATCTATTCTTACATCATATATGTCACATTCTGAAATTTTTTCTATTGTAAAATTTCAGTATATGCATACATGATTAGCTATTAGTTAACAGATATCACAAATATATATTGATATATTTTATATTTAGCAAGATTAATAATGATATTTGGTACAAAACAGTAAAAAACCTAGATATTTTATATACAATGGAGTTTTAAGACCAAATTTAGATTTTCTACTGAGCACAGGTGCATATATTCAGGTTCACAAACCTGATAGTCCTCTGTCAACTGTTATTTGGCAGCAAAGCACAAAAAAATAGTTGAGTGACACTTTAACTAGAAGTTTCCTTAGTTTCTTTGTGATGTGCTTCTGCATGTAGCAGAGTTTTTCTGAACTGATTAGAGCTCAGTTGTCCTGTGAGTAACCTAATGTGGCTAAACTATACAAAGCTGATACTACTATGAGCTACTTGTGTAAACAATTATTGTAAGTATATATATATCTGCAAATATATACAAATACAAGTTCATATATTCTAATTATTTTAAAAAATTACTAGTTAGAAATTCAGAAAATGTTGGAAACAATGGTTTTTGTGGTTTTTTCTACCTGAAGAGGTCTTGCATTTGCCATGGACATACATGTTATAATAAGATTCTTAAGGTAACTATGAAGTTTTTCCACTGCAGCTACTGCACAAAACCCAGCAAAATAAAAGAAAAATCATTAAGAAGGGAAAAAGGGAGAAGAAATGTAGGGATTAGAATAGTTAATATGAAAGTAGAAGAAAAAACACTGGCTTTACAGACAAATTTACAGAAGCTGTCCCATGAGTTGCCACCAGATTTAGGCTTCCACCCAGCTTTGTAAGGTCTACAACTACTAAAGCTACAAAGCTGTGCTTCTTTTTATGTTTTCTTTGTATGACTCAATGATTCTTGAATTATGTTCTGCAAAGTGGAACCATCCTAATAGACTTAGTAGCTTACACAATGGTTAGGGCACTTAAGTGGAAAATTGAAATATGGTTTTTAATCTACTCATGCACAGAAACAAACTGGACCTCTATCTCACTCTTTGTATGTAGTTTTTCTTTAACATAAAGGCAGTTGAAAAAGCAGACAGATTCACTACTGGATTAAAAAAACCCAAACAATAAAACCACAACAAGCAAACAAACAAATCCGAGTTTTGCTCAATTATTTGGAAGACTGAATGTGGATAACTGACCTTACTTGGAAACTACAGATTCTAAAAAAGATCTTTTTGTATATCTTCTGAGTGAGGCTTTCAAATGAAAGACTTAAGCTTTGTACCTTCACCTAAAGTACTGTAAGCATTAAATCTAAGCATATTCTTGCTCAGTGTTTTGAAATATCTGGCCCATAGTCAGTACCTTTAATGTTTCTCTTCTGACCCACATTCACTATTTAATGGATATTTGATATGATTAAGCTTTATTTTACCTTATGGTCTTTACCAGAGTGAGTGAAGTGGAATTATATTTTCTGTGTGGCAAGATGGCTTGTCAGTATATACATTTATCAGGTACAGTGATAAAGATGCAACTTACAATTTTGCAGCAGCAGTAAAATCCCCTGGGTAATGGAAAAATGTAATGACATAGATGCTGAGTGAGGTGGTGGCACATGAGAATAAAGTGATAGCTTTATGAAGGGAGAGGTATAAAAATATACACATCACAGTGCTTGCATATCCGTGAGAAATTTTTTGAAACTGCTATCATACCCTTCTACAAGATCATAAAATTAAAAGCTATTTATGCTGAAAATTTATGTTTTTATGTTATCTGACCTTGCATGAAAGATACAGAGCAAAATACTGTTGTTTTAAATCCAATATATAGAAACCACTATTATATTTAAGATATTTGAAAACACAGGTACATTTTTATTGCAGTCATAACACAATTTTAAAAGTGACTTTATTGAATCAAACATACCCATCCCAAATGATAAAAAACAAAACCACCTAAATTAAAAAAAAAAAAAAAAATTCAGCCATGCATGATAATTTGGATTTTCACAAAATTTATGTCAGCAATTTTCCATATCTGAGTCAATGGCTGGGACAAATTCTAGAAACATAAACCAAAAAATTTACATGAGAAAGACCAACTATACATAACTTGTATAAAATATTATGTACAACATGTTATGATTATTGTATTCCTCTAAATAAACATGCCAAGGATATCTTACATTATAAAAAGGGTAATTTGCATTATCTTATAAAATGGCAATATTTATTCAATTTGTTATATTTCTTAACACAATATGCTCATTTGAGGCCTTTTAAATTACATTTACCAGGAAAATAAGACTTGCAATATTGAGACTGTTGGTTTTGTTTCAGGGTTTGGGGTTTTTTTTCTGTAAAAACTACAGACTGCAGAGTGCTCAATTTCCCTCTCTCCCAGTTTGAGGGAAAATTGGGAGAAATGTCCAAACTGAACATACTCTGATAGAAGGCAGGTTACAGCCACCCCTCCCCCACTACGTCTGGGAAAGAAATACTTCCTCGGACTAAAGTGAAGAGGAAAGAAACCTATTTATTTAACAAACACACAGGAAAAGAATAATTATGCTAAACAATGAAAGCTCTCGCTGCAGAGAGAAAGCTCAGAAGATGTAAAGTCCTTTCCCTGGATGTGGTCTCTCCTCTGCAGAGCTGGGTTGGTGTGGGCCCACCCCCGGGGCCTTGGTGGGAAGTTCTCCCAGTGAGTTCTGGTGTTCTGAACTGTTCCAGAAGAGAGGAAGAATAATAGGAAGCCCCGTGGAAAAAAAATAAATTAACTCTCCGTCTCTCTCCGGAGAAACAGAGACAAAAAGCTCGGAAAAAAAAAGGAGGATCACTTCCTGTGCCCTTGCCACCATAGAAGCGTGCAGAGGAGTAGCCAGAGTGACCTTGGAGCACAGAACTGCTTTGAAAAAATTCATCTGTCTTCTTTTTTTTT
>VZRF01001659.1:33022-66946 GCA_013396875.1 Vireo altiloquus
GAAGATGTAAAGTCCTTTCTCTGGTTGTGGTCTCTCCTCTGCAGAGCTGGGTTGGTGTGGGCCCACCCCCGGGGCCTTGGTGGGAAGTTCTCCCAGTGAGTTCTGGTGTTCTGAACTGTTCCAGAAGAGAGGAAGAATAATAGGAAGCCCCGGGAAAAAAAAATAAAAAAATTAACTCTCCGTCTCTCTCCAGAGAAACAGAGACGAAAAGCTCGGAAAAAAAAAGGAGGATCGCTTTCCTGTGCCCTTGCCACCATAGAAGCGTGCAGAGGAGTAGCCAGAGTGACCTTGGAGCACAGAACTGCTTTGAAAAAATTCATCTGTCTTCTTTTTTTTTCTTTCTCTCCCCTCTCAGGCTCAGTTTAAAAGCACAAAAAGGTGCAGGATTCATATCTGGGCCATGTGGGATACACATCATAAAGTCACTTCAAGACACCATCATTGAAAATCCATGTAGGGTTTGATGATAACTGACAAAAGAAAAAGCATTTTAATGAAAAATCCAAACAAAACAGGATTTAAATTTCTATTATTTGGTTGAAAGAATTGTCTGGCTAAAGTAATGAAAAGTTTTTTACTTTTTATCTGTTTTGTTCAATTATAAAACTGCATTTTAGAAACCAGATGCAGCTCCTAATGTGTCGGTACAAAAAGGGCACTGTAGTACATGTAGCTTTAGGGAAAGACTCTTCTGGATACTTTTATTGATCTATATCTAGTCAGAACTTCTGCTGATTTCTCTGAGGGGCAGTTAAATTGACAGCCTGAATGCAAAAGCAAACACCTTTTTCTTACATAGATTAGGATAGAAATTCTACACATTATTCTATGCAATATCTTCTTTATAAAGTCAGTCTGGATAATTTCCAGGAGTGAAACTACTGTCCATGCAGTAGGCATAGATTTAGTTAGAGGAAGATGACAGGTTTTCCAATACTGGGATAAGATATGTTTTAGTTAAAAGGATATCAAAATTGTTCCTGTTCATCACAGTAAATGAATGGCTTGTTAACAAAATGTCACTGCAGAGTTTGAGAAGCCAGCTGTCAGAAAATTAGAACAGGACTGCCTAAACCAGGCTTAAAAAATATGCATGTTATTTGTTTGTGGACCTTGATTGCTTCCATGTCTCCTATTTCTAATAATTTTTCCTATACAATTTTGAAGAAACAGTTTTTCCTTTGAGGTTTTGTGTGTTTTCTTTGTTTGTTGTTTGTAGAGAGAGGGGTTGTTCTGCAAGAAAAAAAGGAATGTTTATATTTTACTTTGTAAGCAGTACAAAGTTATGTTGAACAGTCTGATGTGTTCTTAGCGAGAAGCTAAAAGGGAGAAAAAGCTTCTTCATTCAGTGCTGAAAATACTCAAACCAATCATATTGTAAAATTGAAGTAAAGTATATGTAGTCTGAACTTAAAATGAAAACAAAGCAACAGGAAACAAAACATAACAAAGCATAACCATAAAAAACACACTATTCCCCACAACTAATTCTTTAAAGATTCTATTTGGTAAGGAAATTCCATGAGTTAAGAGCTCATGCTTTAGAAGAATAGTGTGTATGTTACTACAAAGCAGCTAATGTTTCTTGTTAGCAATTTTTTCTTCCTCTGGCGAATGAAAAGAATCTTTACTTATCAATCATTACACTTCAGTACATGATTTGTTACTTGTTTTGCCAAAATTTAGTGATGCCTCTGAGTTTTCTGGGCAATAAATCATGCTCTGTCACAGAGAATGACTGCTTACCCAGAAAAATTAAAAGAAGCACATGTCGATGACTATCGAATATTAAAAATGTTAACCCTTATATGTTCTACCGCTGCCTCCCTACAAGTAGGGTGGAAAAATTTCCAGAGAAGTGTATCTATGAACCACAGTGACATCTTAAATACACTTAAATACGTTTTCCACTTGAAAATGGAAAATAAAAGGATTTCCTGTTAAAGACAATTTGTTTATTTTTTTGATTCTCCCTTAAAAGAAAAAAAAAAAATCTTCTTTGTAAAATAAATATTTTCCATTACTTGTTCCAGAAAGAATAATCCTCTCTCTAATCTTTCTGTTTCAGAAACCTCAAGGACTTTTCAGACACCTGAGAAACCAAATTTATACTTAATTAGGCTATTATACAACCACATTAATCTTCCTGCTGCTATAAAAAATGGTCGAGCTGCTACAGGTATCAGATACTGCAATGATACTGCACTTGCATCTTAAACAAAACAAAAAAAAGCCCCACACAATAAAGTATTTAATTAATCCTCAATATACTGTGCTTAATATGTTGTGGGTTTTGCATAAAGTATTTTCATTATTACTGTCTTTTTGGTTTCTGAGCATTGAAAAGAGGAGAGACAATGGAAAAAAACTAAGACCTTGTGCAAAGTCATCTACAGTACAGCAAGGTTATTTACAGAAATGCAATGGTAAATGACTGAATTTGGCATCTTAAATTAATTGGGTTTTAAATTCCTTTTAAAGGAAAACTGTGACATTAAAAGTACGACATATAATAGCTGATTACTTGTGTTGATGGTATATCTGGTCAGCCTTACATTCATTTATCAGAGAAGAAAAAACAATATTATGTAATTTTTGCATTTTGCATATTCTATTATGCAATTTTTTTTTTTTTTAAGAGGAGCATTTAGAATTTCTTCAAGATTAACCCATGTAGTTTTATCCCATAGGCAAATAGGAGAGGAAGGACATCGAAATGTGAGGTCCATTGAACTCTCAAACACGATAGTCAAGACAATGGAGTTAACTGCTAGCTCTTTTTGCTTGACTCTGAAAAATATTATTTCCCTACACGTCTTCTGTGGGAAAGTTCTCATGTTGTCAGCTATATGAGGAAGGGTATTGGCAGTGAATGTGATCCCAGTAGTGAGCCCCACAGTCACGGTCCCTATGGGAAAAGCAGACTCAGCGTAACATTTTGAATCACTTCAATACACTGATTCAGCATTTCTGACATAAGTAATTTAAAGGAATAAATTTAGCATAACATCAGGTTTGAGTCTAAAATAAGGGACATCCTTCACAATGAGACACATTTGACAGGTAGGTTTTAAGCAAACAGACTTATATACATGCCCACAATCTCTAGTGTAAACATAAAAAATAAATAATGCACATTCAGCACGGCTTCATTTAAGTAGAGGTACTTTAAAGAAAATTGCTGTGTGAAGCAAGAAGCTTCAATAGAGTATCTTCCTGATAGCTGAATTTAAATTATCTGCTGTATGAATCAGGGACATCATATGAAGCACAGATGAGTGTCATATAAAAGTAGAGAGGTTCCTTGATGCCTCTGTGTTTCCTCAGTGCCCTGGGAAAGCCGAGACCCTTATGTCTGACTAGTCTGTCAGTGTCCCATTATGGGGACTTCACTGTATTGGAGAATAATTCAATTATCTTGCCCAGGGATACCTGCCAACGGTATCAGAATCAAACCCCTTATTGCAATTTAGAAAGGGATACCTGGATCTCCCTGCTTTTGTCAAATATGTTAGCCACTGTTGGAAACTGTCAGCATCTCTGAGGGACTAACACTAAACAGTTTATGGAGTAACACATTTTATTAACAAGCACACTGATAATAGAATTATGATAGACAAGGTTTGAAGATTGCTGGTGATAGTAACTGACTGCAAAAACAAATTTGAAGCAATATAGAGACAATCTCAAATTAACAAGGAAAACTAGCTGAAGATAATACTTTAATGCTCATAAAATTCTTTCCGTTAGGTGTCCCTTTGTGAGAGAAGTACTGGTTCAGCCCTTCTGATCCCACAAGTTATAATGGAGTCTTCTCTAATTTCTAGCCATTCTTACATTTAGGTGGAGCTTAAAAGACTCTATTCATACATTCTTTTGTTACCGATTGGTGTAAAATTCTCTTGCTTCATTTTTAAGGCATAGTCAATAAAATCTGGAGCACTTGCTCGGTGGACACAGCGCTCATGTATCCACTATCAACTTCCCTTCCCTGCAAGGATTATCACAGAGCCTGTCCATGGGGTCTTCACTCTGCTCCTCCCTCCATATCATCCCTCTTTAGCACGTGCTTAGGGCTGCAGGCTGTGTGTGTCAGAAACACTATGGAATAGACTCCATGAATGCCAATTGCATTCCATCCAGGAAGCAGCAATTGCATTTCATCCTATAGATTCGCTACTGTTACAGCTTGTTTTAGACTGCAAATATAACTTTAGTTTCCTCTAGTTTTGCTCCAAGTCATATTTCCACCAAGGAGAACAGGACATTGGTTTGTCTAAATAAAAAGAAAAAGGCTCTTGTTAAACTACAGGTATTATGTATCTTTACATATATATAGGGTGAAGTCTTGTGATACTCTTCAAGGAAAAATATTCAAATGAATATTAAGATGTCTGTTAAGGTCTAAATATTGAGAGATGCCTCTGCTAGAATTAAGCTGCAAACGGGACACATTGCCAAAGTCAATAATACAGATTTTATGTAATGACAATTTTGAAGTAGGGAGATAAAAAGAAAAGAGATGAGAGACAGAGAGATCAAGCAGAAGATAATGATCATCCATGAATCCAGTGTCAGCCTGTTGGTCCTCCTTCACCCCTGAGTTTCTCAGTGGTGCAGGGTCCTAAGGTCATTAAAAGGTTTTCATGGATTTCAGCAAACAAAGAAATTAATGCTTATTGGCTACATAGTTCTCTTAGGCTACTGAATAAATGAGTCCCTCACTTTTAAAGCCAATTGGTTCAGTGCGTCCATGGTAAGAACCTCCACCTGCCAGAATTACCTTTTACCCAGTCAGGAGCTGATTTTAGCACAGTTGCTGAGTTGGATTTCCTTGTGGCTCATAAATTCTGCTATCTTTGTGTCCATTATCAGTGATCCATTCTTCTCCCCCAGCTTTGTTAACCTTCCCCTGGGTCTGAGATAACACCCAGACAACAGGACCATTTTTATCTTATCTCAAGTTCCCAGCTGTTGTGACTTATCTTCCAGTTCAAGTTCCAGGTATCCAGGGAGGCATATTTGGAGGAGCTTCCTTGGTCGTTGTTGGTCTCAGATGCCATCTGTCCCATAACTTGGGGTGATCTTTGTTTGACCAGTGATATGTGTATTTGCAGTTGCTTCTTTACACAGTTTGCCTCAGTGGGAATTTTTGTCTGGATGCATTAGCCAGGATGTGCTACTCAGGTCTCACTTCTGGCAGGCCTGGAGTTAGAAACATCCTGTCGCTCCCTTCTGTGCTTTTCTCATGGCAAAGTCCTTCTGTGGCCTAAAGCGTGTTTGAGACAGGCAGCTGCACTCTATTTGTCCTTACAAAGCCAAAGCTTCCAGCCTTATGCTTTACCAGTCCACATGCCACATTGTCTTCCCTCCCAAAAAATTTGCAAGCTCAGTCTCAACACTACTGAAATTAACATGGCACTGGCTGGATGCTGTCATGGATAGATATTGGAATAACGTACTTTTTTGAGTCTCTGCTTGCAAGAGTAACCACTAATAAAGCTGCAGCGATACACTTTGTTATATTATTAATAAAGATATGAGGCAAAATTTACCTGTTTTCCCCAACCCCAATCTTTTGCAACTACTGGTTTACTCATGCTAAACAGGAAAAGTTAGTGCTTAATTTACAATTTCCATTCATAATTTAGATAATGACTGTAGAGAAAAGATATAAAAACTACTTCCTTCCTTTCCCTAAAGCAATCAAAAGAATTCTTTTTATGAGTAAATCAGTAAATTAACAGAAAGGACAACTGCGTGTTTAGTCTTTAGAAAAATTTGTGCCTCTAACTTAAAATCAAAGATTTTTTTGTGATGTGAAGGTCAACGTTGGCTTCAGTAATGAGTTCTGGATCCCATGATGTTAAAGTAGAGCAAACATCAAGACTATAACTGGACTTCAGAAGACAAGGGATCCCTTCAGAAGAGGAGGGATCACTTCCTCTTCACAAATCTTCTTAAAAGACTCTCATAGGATAAGACCCTGGAATAGAGAGGGGTCTAAGAAAAGTCATTCACATTCACCCTACTCCAAAGTAATCTCCACCTCTAGTATTCCATATTTAGATGGAATACACTAGTATTCCATCTAAAGGAGAAAAGAATTTGGAAAGAAAGTCAGGAGGCCTTTTGGACAAGTCAATCCTGGAAAAAATCAGTTATTTAAAAGGAATTTTACAGAAGATGGAAGGAAGGACAAGTAACCTGGGAAAAGTACAGACACAATGTTACAGCATGCTTTCCTAACCAAAGACCTGTAATTGAATCGGGCCAGCAATATTAAAGGCAGCAAGAAATGTTTCTATAAGTACACAGGTGACACAAGAAAGGCTCTAAGAGAAATGTGGATTTGTTTTTGTATTGAAAAATTGCCACAAGACATGGAAAAGGTTGAGATACTGAATGCTACTGAATTCTACCTTTGCCTTAGTCTTTACCAACAAGATCAGTTTTTAGGAATCCCAGGGACCTGTCACCAAGGCCAAAGGCTGGAAGACTTTATTTTGGTGGAAAAGGATGAGAATATTTGTGCAAAATGGCTATGCAATCCATAATCCTTGATGAAATACACCCACAAGTAGTGATGGAGCTGACTGATGCCATTGCAAGGCCACTCTTAGATGACGTCTGAATGGTTGCGGCAATTAGAAGTGCCTGAAGGTTGAAGGAAATCAAATACCACTTTTATTCTCAAAAATGGTTCTCAAGGAACTCCAGGTTCATCAACCTTACCTTGATACCCAGGGAGGTGAATGACCAACTAATCCTAGAAATATATCCACACACAAGAAGACAGGCAAAAGGAATACTCAGCATGAGTTCACCAAAGCAAAATCATGCCTGAGCAGCCTGATAGCTTTCTATGATGAACTGACAGGCTTGGTAGTTGAAGGGAAAGCAGTGGGTATTGTCTACCTTGACATCAGTAAGGCTTTTGACTCAGTCTCCCATAAGATTCTCATAGACAAGATGTCGATGTATGGCATGGATGAGGAGTGAGTGGGACTTAAAGGCAGCTGAAAGGCTGGGCCCAGAGGGTGATTTTCAGTGACACAAAGGAGACTTGGAAGTCAGCAGCTAGCCAGGGATTAAAAATGATCTCAATCCCATTCAACATCTTTTTTAATGATTTCCAGGATGGGCTAGGGTGCACCCTCATCAAACTTGCTGATGATACAAAACAAGGAGGAGTGGCTGATATGCCAGAGGGTTGTGCTGCCATTCAGAGTGACCTTGACAGGCTGGAGAAATGGGCAGACAGGAACATGATGAAGTTCAACAAGGGGAAGTTAAACAAAGAGAAGTTGAAGAGGGAAAATTTCAAAGTCCTGCACCTGGAAAGGAGCACCTTAAGGCACCAGTACATGCTGTGCACCACCCAGAGGGAAGGCTGCTAAACAGAACAGGACTGGGGTTTCCAGTTGGTCACCAAGTTGAACATGAAACAGCAATGTACCCTTGTTTCAAAGCAGGCAAATGGTATCCTGGACTGCATTAGACAGAGCAGGTCAAGGGAGATGATCTTTCTTTTCTACTCAGCACTACTGAAGTCATGCCTGGAGTACTGTGCACAGTTCTGGGCTTTCCAGCACAAAAGATGATAAAGGGAATAGAGCATTTCCTCCTGTGAGGAAAGCCAGAGACAGCTGAGACTGTTCAACCTAGAGGGGGTTCATTTGGCTGCATTTTTTAAAAACTTAATATCCAAACAAACTTGAATGATAAAGCAGATGACCCACGTAATTTAAAGTTTCTTTACCACTATTAACACTGCTGCAAGTATGGCCTGAAATTAATACTGAGTTCCACTGCAGTTCTCAATATTTTAGCTCTTGCTCTCCCTGCTGGATCTGTTTAACATAACGACACTAAAGCCTGCATAAATCTAGATTTTATTGTAAGGAAAGGTTAATTAGCACATTTTCTTCACTTCCAGTCTATATTTATGACAGTGATGTTTTTAAGTTAAAAGAAAATTCAGCTATTATGAACCAAACCCCCAGAAAGTTAGATTTAAAAGAAGTTAGATCTTTTTTTTATTATAATTTACAGTTCAAAAAGACACATATAAATTACTATTTTTATTTACTGGAACAATTTGGCAAATTAAGCAGACAATCTGAAAACAATTAGTATTAATGCAAATTATTCTTTTTCCTTTAATAACTACTGAAAAAATAAGGGAAAAAAATAGCAGAGAAGAAATTAGATTTGTAAGTGCTTTTCCTCAGTGATTAGAGAGTTATTTTCTACAGATTCTGGGATCCTATGAGGCTTTTTCCAATACTCTGTAAAGAGAGGGAATTTTTTTTCTAAGTCTTGTGAATCAGGGACAAAATGCATATGTAGTGAGTGCTTTTGAATTTCTGTGTTTCTTTACTCAGAAAACAGCTGACTCAAGGTCTCAGATCTCTTTTTTTTTTTTCATTTTACATTAACCGCTACATAAAGCAACACATCTTAAATTAAGAGACTATCTAATACCCCTAGCAGAATACTTTTTATAGTTCTAGTATTTATGGATGTGTCATTAAACCCTTTCACCACATCTCATCTGGAACACAGATTGCTGTTATTCAATAATATTACAGTATTTTTTTGAGCCTAAATAGTTTCCCTAATAGTGACAATACTGATTTCCCCTTTTGTTATGATGGAAGATACTTCTCATTTCACAAAGAATTGTGCTATGATACCTTTCCACAGAGAAGCATGGCCTTCCATTATTATTTTGCTTAGCTAATCATCTTAGATTCACAGCAATTCAGAGCTGGAAGAGACCCACAAGGATCATCAAGTCCAGCTCTTAAGTAAATGGGCCATGCAGGGATTAACCCCACAACCCTGGTGATCTTATCACCGTTAGAAACACCCTCTAAGCAACTGAGCTAATCTCGGGGTCACGTCATTGATAAACATGCAGGTCTGGAAAGTAGGAATCCCATCAACAAATGGCATAGGCCTAGATAAAAAGCAGGCTTAAAAAAAAAAAAATCCACAGTAAAAATTGGTATGGTTTGAGAACAAGGAGGAAGCAGCTTCAGAGGAGATAAAATTTGATAAGACACAATTTTTAAACCATTTTGGTTCTGGGGTGACATAAGTAATAGAGGTCATCAGTTTACAACTGAATCCACCAGAGGAAATTTGGTATTAATATTTCACTGTTAAACAGGACATGAAATACTTTTATGAACTTCTGAGACCATTCCTATCATTGCACTCAGGCACCCAAGCAGAAATTTTTTGCAAAGTCTCCAACACAGGAGTATATGCAACCAATAAGTACATGAAGATTTTTCCAAATTTTTCATATTTCAGATATTAAGTGAATGAAAATTTCAAAACATATAACTGTCTCAAGATCTTTTCAGCACCTTTTTGTTTCATTTCATTCATGAAGTTCTGTGCAAATATAGGTTATTTTTCTAGGCAATGATTTATGCAGTATTTCTGCTTCTGACAGCTGTAGATGAAATAACTATAAGAAGAAAACCAAAATGAAACAGAAAGTAACCACTACTGTATCATGGCAAGGTCACAGTTTTAAATTTATTTATTTATTTATTTATTTATTTATTTATTTATTTATTTATTTATTTATTACAGATATCCTTCTTGATAGACCAGTATCAAATCTTCGGCATCCTAGTCTAAAAGGATATTTAGGATTTTCCAACAACTCTTACAAGCTTGGCAATGCTTTCTACTCACCCCTTTCTACTCTTCCTTTATTTTCTGGATATAACACATATATTTAAATAGAGAAAACATGTTTCTAGTTTTAAAGCTTTCATATATATTACATCTTAAATGTAACCTACTAGCAATTTATAATTCCTTGTTAAAAAAAAAGAAAAAGCAACTTAACTGTGTTGGGCAACACATGCAGACTTTGAAGAAACTTCTTAAGAAAATCCTTGGAATAATTAAATTGTCAACAGCTAATAGCATCAAAAACAGGTTTTGCTGTTCACTGTAATTGCCTCAGCAGGAAAAAAACTATCAATATTGCTTTCTGAAGTTCAATGCACTTTCCATTCAGTGCACTCTTACTTTGATTTTCTAATATATTACTTTGAAACCTATGAGCTGAGACACTCATTGCTTTTGACTACAAATGGCTGCAAAATTGATGGGAAAGCTGATTTAGACAGCACACTCAATAAAAATCCCCTTTTAAGATGTTTTAGTGACAAAATCTTGGTGACCAAGGATCCATGTGTCTTTCCTGTATAATATGAAAATATAATTCTGTTTTGCAGTTTTTGCTTCCCACGGAGACAAAAGTAGACTTGAACATTATAGTCAGATCTCCAACATAATCATATTCACTTTAAAACCTGTACTATACACAGAAATATATCTCAGAATTATTTAAATACCATTAAGTTGCTTGTTTATGTTGGAAATAGAGTAAAAAAAAAGGTGCAAATAGAAAAAGTAGATATGAGAAACTAAGGGAATACAAATGCAGAGACACTTTCTGCATATAAACCATAAGTATACCAAAGAAAGAATGGCCAGAGGCTCAAACAAATAAACAAATATTTACATATTATTCCAAATAAATATTTTTATATTATTTCATTTATGTATTTTCAATCAGCTAAAGCAATCAGGATGTTAATAGACATAAGGAACCCTGAATTTACTGTAGAAGATGATTTGCAAAACTTATTGAAATTGGGTTTACCTAGCTTGTTTGTAGAGAGGTTCCGTGTCTGCAGGAATATTGAATCTATGCCTGAATTCATCCTCTGAATAACCACACTTTTCTCCACTCAGAAAATGTTTAAATTGTCTTTTAAATACAGAACTGGATATCCATAGCTTATAAACAGTATTTTAGAAAAGAAAGGCCTTATTATCTAAAGTATTTTCATTGCCATTACAACTGCAGTATTCTGCATATAGAAAAGAAATGGCATATTTAGTTAAGAGATGAAAAATATAACCTTGACTCTTTCGATTCACTGGAAGAGTAGACTGAAAGATTTAATACCTGTACAAGTAAAAGGAAATCACAGGGATATTCCAAAATTTTCAAAACATCCTCTGCAATATGAGGTATTTCAACCTTTTTTTTCACCTCTTGAAGGGTTCTTACAGAAGGCAGAATGCTGATGTAGAGAGACAAAATCTGCATTTTCAATTAAAAAAAATACAGTCCATGTTTATAAAGAGTGGTGCATTTTTTTTCACTGGTTTTCACTATATTAGAACCAATTAGGATAATTTTCTGGTAGTATGTCTTGTATTTCATGCCTTGCAGCAAGTGGAAAAGTTTTTTTTTAGAAAAAATGAAGGCTGAATAGTTAGTTGCAAATGTTTAAAGTTTAGTTTACTTACTTTTAACCTTCAGTGTTTATCATTTGAAAAAAAATACCACCTGTTCTTGCAAAAATACTATTTCGCTTCTGAGGGAATCAAGACTGTGTCAGATAGGTTTATACTGACAGGCTGAACAAGGCCTACTGCATTAATATGTATATATCTACTACTTATTTAGGCACAAACTTACAGTTTTAGTGTACTAATGAATATGTCAGACATAGATATCCTGGTGAAGTATTAATATAGGTATAATTTATAATTGTGAGCAACCCTAGACTTAGCATTTCAATCATATATGTACGCAAAGCTTGTAGACCCTTACAGTTATATCTTTTATTCTGAGGCTAAATTTATTTTTCAGTGGTATATCACCAGGTATACAAAGTCTCAACATAATCAGTGAAGAATATCTAATTATCTAGATTTTGGTCTAAATATAGGTGAGCCTCTTGGGGAAATGCTGAGAGCTACTTGCAGTTTTCCATTGGCTACACTGTGGATTTACTGAGTCTCAACCCTTGCATAATACAATATCTTTAAAAGGATTTTAAGGTATAGGTAAAAATAAGGATATGAGCTTTACTCGGTGAACCAGGTTAGTTAACACATATTATTTTATTCCAACAAATAAAACAATGAGGTATATAAAAAGTGACTTCTAACGATTCACAAAATTTGTGATTTATAAACAAATAGATCAGTTATAAATGACTCTTAAAACTGAGTTCAAAAACCTTTGTCATGCTCCAGCAAAACAAATATACACTGTGATTTATTTCTGAAATTTTGTGATGGGGATAATTTTTTTTCCTTTTTTAAAGCACAATATTATCACCTTTGCATCAATTTACTGGGTTTCAGGTTTTCTGAAACCTGATGTTGTGCATCAGGAACACACAAGACACAACATTTGTGCTACTGAAAGTTGCTGGGCTTATATGTCAAACCTTTAAAGTAATTTTATAATTGCTACATATATTGCAAAAAAATGAAAAAACCAAAAAACCAAAAAACCAAAAAAAAAAAAAAAAACAAAACAAAAAACCAAAACCACCCCAAAATGTATTGCAGAAATATTTATTCTTTCTTCTATCTGATTCTGACCATTAAGAATTTTTTTTGAATATCCATTATAAACTGTCATATTTAACTGCAGTATTGAGAAGGATCATTACAAAATTTTGCTAGAGGATGGATTTTTATCAGAGTCAATCCATTAACAAAAGATAATACAATTTCTTGAAACCAGCCAGATGGCCTATGGGCCATTTTATCTTTCAGTCCTAGTTCTGAAAACTGCTGTACGCTACTTAGGCTTTATTTAATTTTACTGTTCATATTCCACCTCTTTATTTCTCTTCTAATTTTTTTTTGTGTTTTTTCCTAACAAAAAGAAGCCTTTTTGGCAAAAACATGATAAAATAGAACAGAAGTCAACTGAAATTTCCCCTATATATAGAAACAGGTTACAAAACAAGCATATCTGGATACATAGGTAAGATAATGATAAGAAAAAAATATTTTCAACATGACATTGTCATAACTCAGAAAAGGTTAATCAGAGATGTTGTGGAGTTCACCCTTGGTGATGCTCAAAATCCAACCAGACAGAACCCTGAGCAGCCTGCTCTAGCTGACCCTGATCTGGGCAGGGGTTGGACTAGCAGATGTTCATGTGTCTCTTCCAAAGAAAATTGTCCTGACTCTATATCCATGCAAGTCTTTGCTTTGTAACCCTGTAATACCAAAAAATATTTTAACAGGGAATGTAACTTTACAGAGAATGTCCCATAAGGATCTTGGAAAGTGGTATTGAAAGCAGCATTCAAATTAGCATGAAATTTGAAGCTGTAGCAAATATTAATAAATATTCAACTATATTCAAAACTTTTAGATTGTTTGTGTAATTGGGACAACAGTGGATAAATGCAGTTCAGTGTAAAAAGATAAAAAACCATTAGTTGGACAACAAGCTGCCAGTGCTGGGGAATTTTTATGAAATGAAACAGTCATTGAGCATAGTGATCTGCAAAAGAGTTTACATTGCTATTCTGAAAAGAAAAAAAAAGTCAACTATTCTGCAAGTGACAAAGTGTGAGAAACATACTGTTTTTACAATCGCCTTGTTTTACTAGCAGGGGAATACTGATTTTACAGCATAAGCTTTCCAATTTTGCAAAGTAGACTTAGTTTACTAATGCCATTACTTGCATGATGCCACTACTTGCATGATGCTCTTTCAGTCTCATTTATTTCATAATGACTCATAGGCTTCTCTTCACTACACCATGATTAGACAGGAAAATGTTATGAACAGAAATGACAGTAACCAAGATGCCAAGTGTAGATATTGGGTTTTTTTTCTCCAGAGACTCTGAAGAAGTCAGAAACCCAAACTCTTTACACAGCTGTCAGAATTAGTTCTTCCTCTCTATCCTGCACATAGTACACAATACTGTGTACGTATGCATGTGCACGCATACATATGTGCTTTTATATATATATACACAAGCCCACACAGATACACATGTGATTTTTGTTTTTATTTTGCTTTGCGGGGACTTATTGCCATGTACCAGAAAAGTAATTTTCTAGGAATGTTGTTCATTGCAAAAAATAACAGCAGACCTCAGCATCAATGTCAGAATCCAATAGTCTCTGATAAAGTTCTTTTAAGTGCTTCCCCTATGGAGGGTGAACTACTTAATATCAAATTAACTTATTTTAAAGATAGCTGATGTTACGTAGTATTTCTGATTTAGCAGAGTGACACAAAATACAGTGCATAATACAAGATGACTCACTTAGCAAGATATAGGAATTGCAATACACAGTTTAACCACCATACCAACGGGATTCCCATTACTGGTCATCATGTGCTGACTCTCACAGTGCTGGGCAGACCCAGTCAGCAGAGGGGAACACATGGGTTGAAACCAGCTTAAACCTCTTGCTCTCATCAAGATTCTTGTCCTACTTGTGTGGTTTTACACCTTGTGTTGGGCTGAGCCATGTGCATACACTTCTACCATGTTAGTCTGGCTAAGCAGGGGAGACATTTATCGTCTTTTGAGTGTGAATGAACTCAGGGAGAAACATTTATAGCAGCAATTGATACTCCCTAAACCAAAAGCCACCGTCAGGTTGTTTTTGAACGTAGAATGGTGTCACTGATTTCAGCAACAATATATTTGCCTTTTTCAGATTAAAATTTGCGAAGCCTTCATAATGTAAAGTAGGAAATTAATGTAATGTAGAAGAGTTTGTCCAGGCAGAAGGCTAGACTGACAACTTGAAAAAACTTCAAGAGGAAGGAACTTTTATGCTGTAATTGAAAATAGAGTATAGCTTTATTCTACCCTGGTGTCCTCAGAATCCACAGGTGTATAAATTCAGAAAACTTCTTGCTTCTATGGACAGCTTGGCTACTATTAAAAAAAAAAAAAAAGGCAATTACAAACAATCATACAATGACTCAGCTACACAGCATGTCAGCCCAGACGCCCATCAGTCCAGCATTCTGTCTTAAACAGGAGCTGAAAGGAGATTACTGTGAACCAGCATAGTAATAGAACCCATATGCAATGATATTTTCTCAGACTACTTTGCAACCTTCCAGCAATCTGCAAATTCATAAGCCTGAAGTTGTATTTTTATTTTCTAATGGTCATCAAGGGACATATTTCCTCCATATATTTGTAATAACCACAATGCCTTGTGACAAGGATATCTCCACCTTAATTTTACACAGTGAGAATCTACTAAGAGGCATCTGGAATGATTTCTGCTATTTTTTTAATAATCAATAGCTAGATCTGTGTTAGTATGAACTACTTTTCCCAATATGGACTTTTATTCTATTCTATAGATTCCTAATTAATTCATTCAATGTTACTGTCCTTAGCGATCTTTCATTCTTCTTGAACGAAAATATTTTAAAAATTACTAGTTACATTAATGCAGATGATATGACTGATATACTCTGATGGATTTTCAGAACTGGTTCAACTCAACAACAAGGGAGTGATTCTTAAATCCAGATGAATTTTTTTTGGTCAAACTATGTGAGATGGAAACTTATTCTAAACTGTTCAATGAAAAATGAAAAGAGAATAAAGAATGCTTTCTACAACACTGTTCTTATTTTCTTTACAGCTCATGCTGTCAGCAATGTTCAAATAAGAATAAAAGATTCTCTTCGGCTTGTAATGGAGCTGTTTGTCATTTCTTTTTTTTTCTGACGTTATTTTCAGTATAACTTTCAAGTATACAAATAGCTACCACAAGGTTAATCATTGTATTGCGCTCAGGCAGCTCGTTTGATGTTGCACTTTTTCATAAGCTACCTATTTGATTTAGAAGTTTAATTCCCACGTACATTAAGTGAAACAGTCCTGTGAAAGAAGACAACGAGATGGTTGTCATGCTCACAAAAAAAAGTAATTTTTCAGAACTCTACTCATAAGAGTTACAATTCTTTTCTTGTTTATATGAAGCAATTGTTTTTTCTGAGGCAATTACTATTTAATTATTAATATAAAATGGAAAATATCTAGAAGCAGAAACTAAGACATATGTAGCCCATAGTTGTAACCTGATGAGTTTGGCAATACATGAGTTGCATGGACTGAGGTTAAAGTCTACTATGATTACAGAGACAAAGCTGGAACCTGAGGCAAGGGCTGTGATCCGCTATGCCTGTATTTTATATTGCTGAATAAAACAAAGGCAGGCATTAATCTGTGGTTCCAGACATAAGTGGCATTGGTAAACTCAAGCTTAGACTAGGTAGAACTCAAGTCTTTGAACTAGTTGGGCACACAATCCACAATATAAAGTCATTAGTCCAAATTTCATCTCAGTTCATGCAGTGCTGATACCCTGGCTCTTGATACATTGTCCTTTGACCAAGATCATTGTCATAGACAAATTGCCAACACACTGCCTCTTGACATCCTGACCTGTTACCAACAACAGCAGCATGGGCAGGATGCCATCCACATTATCCATCTAAGTTGTGATACCCTCAAATCACTCTGGTGGAGTCAAAAGGCAGTGCAGCTCTTATGTGTATTCAAAAGGTATTTGCATATTCGGCTGCTGCTGCCAGATTACCAGAACATTAAGTGTCCCTGGCACTCTGCCAGAGCCCAGCATCACTTATGATCCTGTATTTGCTATCAGTGATTGCATGAGTTTTATGCTCCTGTTGTTGCTCATATTTCTTACTGCCTCCAAAAGCTTTGTTTTTTCTTGCATGTTTTCAGACCCCCCTACTGTTCAGACTAGAGGTAGCTAGTAATAGGTGTTATTTTTAAAGTTTTTCATGCCAAAATGTCTGAAATGTGATGATTCCATTGTATACATTAAGCAGTGCTTCTAAAGAAGAGGACATACACTTGTCTTAGGGCAAGACCCTAGAACACATGAGAGCGCGTGAGAGTATAAAGCATCCTGACATTAATGTTAGAGGACCATGCAGAGATGAAGGGGTCACTCCTGTTGAAGAGGCATCCTGTTGCCTTTTGGAAGCTATAACTGAAGAGAACTGTCCTCCAAGCTATGCCAAATTAGTTTTTTGGGAAAACAATTTTAACGGCTTGATGGAATTAATCAGTGTGTAAGATCTGCAGCCAGTGCCTGACTGCATTCACTGAAATTCCTTTTCCTGCTCAGATCCAGTTCTGATGTTTGATGGTGTCACCAAGAACGCTGAATGGTTTAGTGTTTCCAAAAGAAGCAATCCTGTTCTCTTCAAAACCTCTTTACTCCTCTACTTTCTGTAAAGCTCCTTCCTTCATGTAACTCCACACCTTATACCCAGCTTCTTATACGTTTTACTGGACTTCCAAAGGAGCATTGACCATTGACAGTTTTGTTTCTGTTCAGTAGCTTTTGTTGCTTAGGGGATTTTGCTTTCTTTCCAGACTGGACATGTTGATTAAGGAGAGAGATACTACCATAAAAAATATTTTGAACCATTTTTTTTTTCCCACCAAGATGAATTTTTAATGGGTTTCTTTGGGGAAAAAAAAAAGAGTTGTCTGAGTTGACCAGAAAAAATGAAAATTACTCTGCATATTGCTTGTCTCTTGAATTTTAAGAATAGAATATAGCTGTGGAAAAGATAAATTACTTGACTTCCATCCCAGCTGCAGTTCATTGATTTCCTTTTTAGTCTAAAAATTAACCTTCAAAGACACAGCACTGTACTACAGCTTAGGAGACAGTCGCCTGTTGTAGGAATGTGGCTGTCACAAGGAGAGCAGTAAAAATTGTTTAAGTCATAAGGAGTAAATACTATAACTGTGTATGTGTGAGGAAATATAACTTACTGCCAACCACAAAAACGGAAAACCAACTAACAAATGTTTCTGCATTTATAAAGAATTTATTTAAATTTTTCTATCTGGCTTAGAATGAAAGAACAGTTAGACTATACATGGTTAACGTTCACTGACTATAAAGAGAACTATTCCTTCATTAATTATAACTTTAAAGTTGGAAGAAAAACTAAAGGATAGAGTACATTAAATAAAATTAAACAGAAGTAAATTCCTGAAAATTTTTCATAATTTAAAAGAAAAATATTGCTATTTTATACAGCAACAACAATATATTTTTTTATAAAATATATTTTAGGATTTAAACTTTCTGCAACATCTCCATAAAGTAAGTTTAGTTTTTACTTTTCGAAAGTTTTGCGTGAAAGGAGAACATGGTACTAATATTTTTAGCAAAGCATTAAGCATTTACACCAAAAGAGGAATAAGGACTATGAAATACTAATTATAATTGAGTACTTATTAAGCATTCCAAGCATCACTAATATTTCTAACACATAAGCCAAACTCTACTGATGTTAATTACATTAATCATCTCATTATGTTCTGTGGGACTGGTATAAATGAGTTAGACAATTAAGGTGGTTCCTCTTTTCCACAGATATATCTGTACTACATACAGATTAGTACTGATGGGTGTATTGAAATAAAATCCCATTACTTTTCCAAATCACTTAATTTTATTTTCCTATGGAGAAAGAGCAAATACAATATTTCCATTTGGACCTGTCTGTTTAAATTAACTTTTAGAAATTCAGACTTGCTGGGGGTTCTTTTTCTCACTTTTTCCCTTTTCTTAAAAAAAAAAAAGAAAAAAAAAAGAAGTAAAAATCTTTGTCATGAAATTTTCTAGATGAACTTGTAAATTCATAACTTATTCTGTGATACTCTGATAAATTTATAATGGAAAGAAGAGTATTGCCCTACACAGACAAAAGAAAGAAAGAACCCACAGCACAGAATATAAAAATATTGGTGGCGAAATGACCAGTGAGCACTCAACCCATCAAAATCTTCTTTAGCATTGCTTGTCTCTTAGGATGCCATCTAAGTTTTGCAGCTGTTTCAATGCTTTTTGACTCAACAATTATGCTTCATAAGCAATTCTGCGTGTTCATGAGTCTCTGAACAATCAAATGCTTCTTGACATCTGCTTTTGTTTTTTTTGTCTCCTCTTTCCCTCCTCTCTGCTCTGCACAAATCTGACCCACTGGGGGTTTTGCCACTATGGAGCTGAGAATACAGTAACTTGTGTTTTAAGTCTCTGAAGCTTTTTTATTAAATACACCTTTGAAATACTTATCCCTTCGCTTCCATTCTCTTCTTTATTAAAAAACAAAAACAAACAAACAGAAAGAAAAACCCACACCAAGCTGTTATTGTTATTAGATTAGAGAATGGGAATGCTTGAGAGAGACTTCAGAAGAAATTTACTGACAATTTACTGATGACTTTTTCTGGAGTGGGATATTCATGCGTATAAAAGAAATTCCAAAAATCAGTGAAAGATTGTATCACAGGACCAGGTTCCAAAGACAGACTGTGCTACTGCTATTTTTTGTAGTATCTCAGATGATTTAAAGACAAATAAATGATATTTTAGAGGTCCCTGACTTTTCACATACATCCTTTAGAGAAAAAAAATAAAGAAAAAAAAGAGAGCTTTCTAGCAATATTAAAATTTTCCAATGACTACTGTTTAGAACTATGAGCACTGTATAGTCTAATATAAAAAAAATCAAAATGAATATTTCAATAAAATAAAAAATTTAAGGCTTCTCTTTGTTCATTTCTAATTCAACTAGATATATATTTTAGAAAAAATACCTAAGCTTGTCTGTCAGTAGTCCACCTGATTATTTCTGCTGTTGATTTACCACCTCACAGTGGTAATTTTTCTCTTTTCTTCTACTTTAAACTGCTTTCTGTTATCACTTGCTCATTTTCTATAAATATATATATATATACACACATATATATATATTCTATATATATGAATTTCAAATTACTCTGTAATTTTTTTGGTTAATCTGCAATAATCAAATGTTATGTTTCAAACATTTCCTTTTTGTAATGTAGATACTAGAACTGGCCATGTCATTTTATTATTATTTCCACCCATGGATAGTGAAAAGGTATTACCTTCTCTTACTCAATACCATTGTCTTTATCCAATCTTTAATATTTACAAAAATTACACTGGTATAGTCATTTCTATTTCATTCAGATTGCATTGATTTTTTTGTCTTATTTCAGATAGTTCCAGAAAATGTAGGATATGTTTCTTTTCCTTTTTGAATTTTAAAAGCCCATGGAAAACTTCTGTAGCTGAATTGATTATTTCTCTTCAGAAGAAACGAAGGTTACTCTTTTTGCAGTGTGCGTATTTCTGTTCTCTTGCTTCTTACAGCTAATATTGCAACATAAATGCAATCTTTGAATTATAGTATAGTCTTAATGTGTTTGAGAACAGTCCCTTTGAAGTCTGATGAAAAGAGCACAGGGAGAAACTCTTATAATATTTCTTTTATGGATTTCTCTTATAGTAATTGATTCTTGTTCACAAAACGGAAACTTCTTGTTGCCATGGCTCATACAGGTTTTGCTGTTAATTGAGTATAAGTCTTGCTGAAATTTAAAATTGCTTTTTACTGATGGTGCATGCTGCAATGTTATTATACTTCAGGATAATACAAATTTGGGATCCAGAGTGTGGACCTCTCTGTGTTAGCACTCTGCTGAAAAAAAGAAACAAACCATAAGAAGATACTTCTCAATTTTTGTAATTTTTTGCAACTTAAATGTATCAAGATACATGTACCGAGTAGCATACGCATAAATTATTGTATTTCAGCTGTTGAAGTCAAACTTCAATTATATAGAAAAAAGTAGAATTCTTGAAGTCTTCTGGGATTTTTACCTACGACTAATTTGGGTAGGTTTACTTTTACCATTGACCTTTTTTCTTACGACATTAGTCACTATGAATATTTGAGCATCGAAAACCAAATATTTCTACCTACTGAATATCTCATGAACTTAAATGAGACAAAGGAAATTCAGTTTTAGATAGGAAAAAAAATGAAAGGCATGATGACAAGGAGCAGAGAAATGAAGATTAAACAAATGGCATAGATGAAAGCATAAAAGTATTTTGTTCAATAAATTCTGTAGCAATTAGTACACAGACCTGGTTTTATAAAGGATACAAAGTAGCTGATAACACATTCTGTTTCCTCTCCAAAATGTGGATCTTGGTTTGAAGGACAGGTGTCTACTAAGGAAGGCAGAAGCCTCTCTGGGAATGGAAGATGTAACCTCCCTTTCCTCCAAATTATGATAATTTTGAAATTAAGGGGCTTTTGGGCAAAGATACGAGGAATAGGAATAACAGTTCCTATTTTTGTATATATAAACCAAACAAACAGTAAGTGTGGCAGCGATCCCAGCAGAGCAGGGCCTGGTGCCAGCAGCTCTCGGCGCTCTCGGCCCTTGCCCTGCGCTGCAGGGACGCTCACGGCCACCAGGGGGCGCTGGCGGCTCCCGCGGGGCGGGGCGGTGCCATGGTTCTGCCTGCAGGGGGCGCTGCGGAGCGAGCTCGGCCCTCACGCGGTGATGGCGCCGAGAAGGCATCGCACAAACCCCTGGGGCAGGGCCTCGGGAACAGCAGGCTGGAACAGCAGGGATGAGCACCAAATTCCAGGTTGGGAACAGCAGGCTGGAACAGCAGGGACCAACACAAATCCCAGGTTGGGAACAGCAGGCTGGAACAGCAGGAACGGACCCAAATCCCGGGCTGTAGATGAGATGTATCTAGCTCCGGAGCTGCAGCGGGAGCTTGGGATGTCTCAGCAAGCAGGGGGTGTGGCGCTACGATGTAGCTAAAGCTTGAAGCAGCAGCAGCAGAACGGCAGGGGCAGGGCAGCGAAAGGCGGGATTGGGATCCCAGGGTCCCCTGAGGCACCCGAGCAGATGGTGAGAAAAGTCTCTTTTTGGTGCAAACGGCCACTCGAGAGAGCAAGCTCCACACATGGTAGCAGGAAGGCAGCAGAAAGCAGGAGCCTGCTATGGTGGCAAATCCCCTCTGCCATGAGAGCAACGTCTCTCTCCTCCAAATGCTGGGAGAACAAGAGAGCCAGGGGCTGTACCCAGCTCCTTTTTACCGGTTCAAATCTCACAGCATCCTGCCCTGCAGGAGAAAACCCTGGGTAAAAAGGGTAGCCAGCTGGGCTCCTCCCCCTGTGTCCAGGTCTTTTGTCTCTCTTAAGCAAGCAAGTAATTTGTCTCTTAACAGCAGAGTAGGGGGAAAATTCTTTAAGAGAAAAAGAAAAACAAAAGAGGAACTCTTAAAACCTGAACAGTATCCTTTGTGAATTAGCTTTGACCTATATACTGTAGTATCATCAACTTATGGTATTTGGTGAACAATTTGGCCTCTTGTCTAATTAGTGAAGTATAGAGCAAAGCGTTTACTTAACAAGAGTGTTTACTGAATATATTTGATGTTTAAACCATTATCCTTTAATTATGAAAACAATAAAGAATCAGTTTTGATGTTTGTAATGGATTTTCAGAAGCCAATACTCTGACAGTTGCATTTGAAGACTTAGCTCTTGTTCCCTCTGCCAGTGTTTGGTCCAAAGTGCTGCAGCATATATTGGTTGTGACTCGAATTTCAGTGATTCTAACTCAAATTTCAGTGGTGATTTCTTCAGTGTCTCTTGCTTGTTCTTCAGTATTAAGATATTTGAGGGTTTTTCCTAAGACATCATAACATGGTAAAGAGCTGGTCAAATTAAACTTTCCATTGAAAGATTTAAAAAATAAAACAGTGAGAAATATTGGTTCAAATTAAAAGAAAAAAAAATATATACTAATTTGAACATACCACTCTTCTGGTAGAAACAATATTTTCCTAAATTTTGCTTGCCAGTTGCATGTTTAGGAGTTCATTTAAGGTCTTTATCATTGTGATGTAATGGATCCAAGTTGAAAAGTCAGGAGTTTCTTGTATTATGTTCTTGTATTATAATCACCATCAGGTGGTTGCTCGTAAGTAGCAGGGACAAGTATATTGATTGGTGGGGTCTGTGAGCAGAGTGTAATGTTGGTCACTTTCACTTCTCATATTCATTGTTCTCTGGTGTACCCAGGAGGTTTTTCTTTACCAGAAACCAATATTTTCTAGTTTTCCACCCCTAAAATTATCTCTGCATGCCACTAAACCAGGATTTTAAAATGTTAATTGAAACCTAGGATATACAATTCATACATGGTGTATTAAAAAAAGAAATCCATTTTGAAATGTTGTTTTCTTTATGACTGCCATGATTTAACCCCAGTCAGCAGCCAAGACCCACACAGCTGCTCGCTCACTCCCCCATCAGACTGAAGTGAGAGAGATCAGAGGGTAAAAGGTAGGAAACTCCTGGGTTAAGGTAAAGACAAGCACACAGGCAAAGGAAAGCAAGGAATTAATTCACTGCTTCCCATGGGCAGGCAGCTCTAGGAGAGCAGGGGCCCATAACATGTAACAGTGACTTGGGAAGACAAACACCACCACTCCATCCCCCTTCCTCCTTCTTCCCCTCACTTTATATACTGAGCATGATGCCATATGGTCTGGAATATCCCTTTGGCCAGTTTGGGTCACCTGTCCTGGCTGTGTCTCCTTCCAGCCTCCCATGCTCAGCAATAACAAAAACATCTCTATATCATCAACCCTGTGTTCACCTCAAATCCAAAACACTGCCCTACTGTGAAACAATATTAACTCTACTCCATCCCAAACCATTTTAGCACAGTGAGCTAAAATCTCAGACTAGAAGATTAGAAAGAATAGGGTATTATCACTCTACAGAGCTTTGAAATACTGAATGAATATATCTGCACAGTGCTTCAGCAATCCCTTTAAGCACCTGAAAACATGTGTACTAAGAAACCACTTGTTTATTGCTACTCTTCCTAACTCATATTCGTTTCACTTCAGGTCGTCCATTTCACTTAAGTTGATCCATAATAGTTACATGGATAAATACCAAAATAATCCCTGCTAGTAATGAAGTCTGTTAATGTTTTAGTAATTTCGTATTTTATACATCCTCAATAAAGTGCATTGAGAGACAAGAAATTAATCACTTCATAAAATAAGCCAGTGCCACAGTGTTTGCAGGTGTTGTGACAGGCTGTTTACCTGGCTAGCCAATAACCTGCCTGGCAACAACCCGAGGCACAGGCTGACTCTGCATTGTCACCCAGGCGAGAGTCCTGTCCCTCTTGGGCGGTTGTGGGTACACTTATCCAGGGAGAAACAGAGTTTAATAATATGGGCAGGAACTTTCCTGTGGCACCTGGCTTCAGTGTCAGAAAATGGTCCTGGATGTGTTTAATTTATTAGCCCTGACAAGTATGATTAAGTACAAAAGAGTAGATGCATTTTATTCCTTGAAATGGGCTTTAAAGTTAGTTGAGTTTAATGGAAAAGAACCTTTTAAACTTACTGACATGTAAAAAGGCACAGAGCAATTTCATCTAAATTTAGATCTCTACCAGCTGCCATCGAAGTTATCCTACACTCTCATTATGGCCAAAGGAGAGGAATAAATATCTCCACATCTAATTTATGGTAGCTGTCTATCTTATAACAACCTGAAATTTCTTCTGTAGGTGTTTATTTTCCTCTCACTGATTACAAAGTGATCCTTCTGCAGATTCTGAAGGTTAGCTCTTGGAGCTTTAAGAATTGCTTTGAAATTAATCCTAACCTGAATTAGCTGCTATCTTTCTGAAATAAAAGTACTAGGAGTTTTTTTCTCAGATGTGTCACACCACCATTCAGTTTCTGCTGTTTCCTGTTGTAGGAAGTGAAAGTTTGAAACTAAGTTGACTAAGCAAAAGTTGTTGAAACTATTTAACCTAGAAGCATACTTATATCAAATCCTATACTCTGCCTTTTGTTTGTTTTGTTTACCACAGGTACCTGAATAAGGGATTTTGAGTAACTTAAAGGACATATGTATAAAATATTTATCATAATTGTGATCATAAGAAATACCTGTATTTTTAGGGTTTGTATATAGAATAAAAATATTGATAAAATCATGAGAGCAGATACATATCTATGGTAAAACTGTAAACGGTTTCATTTAAAAAATTCTGCTCTTGCAATTTTTTCACTTATAAGTCAGACTGAAATGCCACTATCATATTGTATTATTTCTCTGTCATTTGTATATCAGAAAAATTACTGTCAAAACTTTCATCTACTGTCAAAACTTTCATCATCTTATCACTGTGAAAATCTCAAATCACCATCACCACCTTCTCATCTTTTGGCTGAAAGAGTAATTTCCATACTACTATAATGGTAAAGTAAAAGTAGCACTTAACTTACTTAATCATGGTTAAGTAGCACTTAACCATGGTTTTTTTTTTTTAAGAAAAAAAAACCCCAGCAGTGGAAAAGCAAAGAAAATGGACAAGACTAACCATATTCTTCCACTTACGTAAATACCCATAAATAGTGATCAAACTTAGCCTAAGCTATACTGACCTTTCCAGAATTTAATTAAGGAGAACATTTTCTTACCTTCTAGACTAAACCTCCATTATTAAATACTTAAATTATAAATAGAAATATATTTTATCAATTTCTGTTGTACTCTCATAGTTTCATACTTGAACTCTTTTCTTACTTGAACACTTGAATGTTCTAAATTAAATATTTTTGTAGATGTATGTTTAATTTGTTTAATTTTATTTTTTATTCTTCTATTTGTTTGTTTGTTTTTTTTTAAATATAATTACATTAGCCCACTTTAGAGTTTACTGAATAGTGGAAAAATCACAGAAACATAAACCAGATTGGGTTGGAAGGGACCTTAAAGATCAACCAGTTCCAACCACCCTGTCATATGCAGGGAAACCTTTCATTAGGCCAGGTTCCATAAAGCTCCATCCAACCTGATCTTGAACATTTCCAGGGAATACAATGTTCATTATTTTAGAATCTTTAGAAATTGTAAACTGCTGAAATTGTAAAAACTAAAAAAGTCCCTTAAAATACCCCTTAAAGTTGTAAACTAAATTAGAAGTTATACCAACTGACTTTTTATGTCCTGGATCCATGTTCAAAGGTACAGAACTATTCTTTTCCTGTCCTAATTTTAAAATTTCTCTTCTGCACAGGATTGACTCTAGGATAGTCTCAAGTATTTGACCTCTTTCTACCAACTCTGCCTGCTTGCCTGCCTTGCCAATACCTGAAGCTTGACAGGCATAAATTAGCCTCTAACTTAGAATTGAATCAGAAAATTTATGCCTTATGTACATCTGATAAAAATGGCAGATGCTGGCACAACTGGCTTACCTGCAAATCTGCAGTATCACTAGAAATATTACCAGTCCCTAACTCTATATGCTGTGTATTCAAAAAATACCTTTTTACTTTCCCCCAGTGTAGCTGTTTGAACCTGGCTGGATGCCAGGCACTCAGCAAACCACTTTCTCGGCAAGATGGGGTAGAAAATAAGATGAAAAAAAACCTTGTGGGTTGAGATAAAAGCAGTTTACTAACAGAGAAGTGAATGTCATGAGTGCACAAGCAAAGGAAAATAAAACCAAAATTTTACTCTTTACTTCCCATCAGCAAGCAATGTCTGCCATTTCCCAAGAAGAAGGGCTTCAGCACTTGTCATGGTTGTTTCAGAGGGCCAATGCTGTAAATAACAGATGATGAATGCTCCTCTCCCCCAGCCTTTTTCCTCCTTTATCTTAGCTTTTATTGTTGGACGGATGTCATATGACATGGAACAATCCCTTGGTCAGTTTGGGTCAGCTGTTTTGGTTATGTGCCCTCCCAAGGTTTTACCCACCCCTAGCCTGCTGGTGAGAGTGGAATGCTGAGAGGCAGTGCTGAAGCTGTGCCAGGCCTGTTCAGCAGGAGCCAAAACGCTGTGGTGTTACCAACGCCTTTCCAGCTACCAATGCAGATCACAGAGCTGTGAGGGCTGCTGCGGGGAAAATGAACTCCATCTCATCTAGACACAACACATCCAGCTTAAAAAAAATAAAATTAATAACAATAATAATAAATTCTAAAAACAACCAAAAAATGATGAAACTTTTCTGAAGTTTTTGTTCTGTATTTATGTTCTGTAGGCATCCTATTCATGCTCCAAACTGATAAGAACTCTCAATTACTTTTGATAAGCAGGCAGATGCACAGACATATGATATGTTGACAGACACATTCTGGGATTTTATATTACATATAGAAATTAATATTGAAGTTTGCTATGGATTTATAGAAGGAGAAAACCTTAGAGTCCTTACTAAGCCACTTCTTTCTAATAGGATTAATGAGTGCTGGACTTCATTAATTTTAAGTATCTGTTCTGAATCAAGTGCTCTCCTTAACTGTTTAGCAACATAAAGCTAGTATGTGGTCAGGCTTACAGTAGTCCTTAAGCTGGGAAATTTCCCTTTACCTTGTATTTTTTATATTTTTAGATCCATGTGTATTTTACTTCCCCTTTCTTTTCTTTCTCATTTTTTATTTTTTTTTCCAAGAGAGAGAGAGAATCATTCAATACTATCATTGAAATTCATAGTTATAATCAAACACAGTGCTGTATGCATTGCTGGACAGACAGACACTGCCAAGCATCAGCTAGATTGGCAAAGGTCAATAATACTTCGGATGTACCAACATAAACCCAAAGAATTATAGTTCAGGGTTCAAAATGATAAATTCTATTACCATCTGAGAATGTAGTTCCGAGTAATCTGACCACATTCTAACTCACTTCAGCTGGCTTTGGATTTTCATCGCTATAAGTAAACGTGAATTCTGACCACTGTCTTTGCTGATTATGGTTTATAATAAATTAATTCTATCAGGAATATGACAGTACTCTAGAACAATGTGAAGGTTGTTAGGCTCTTGCTGGTGCTGGTGTGTGCAGAGGTAGGGTTGCTTACTGTCAATGTGGAAATAAAAAAGGCTGAAACCAATGACATCTTAAAAGAAGTGTTGTAGACAGAGTTCTCTCTCCATGGGTAGTGCAGCAGTCACGTGGCCATCAGGACACTGAGTGTTTTGTCTGCTAATGTTTAGAGAAGATTACAAGATGCATAACAAGTTTTTGAAGTTGTTACAGTTATTATAAATGAGAAGCAATATGATGAAACATGGAATCTTAGAGAAGCTGGACTATTTTTGTTCCCATAAATCACTTTTGCTATTGTTGGCAGGATATTGCATGGAAAGTATCCCATAGCTGCAACTGCAGTAGTTTGCTTTTACATTATTCTAAGTATGAACAGAGAAGTATCTCAAGACAAATTTCTACTATTTTCTTTAAGAAGAGGAAGAAGAAAATCTTAGGGAACTAGAGGCCCATCAGTCTGCCACACTCTTGTGTAAGCCATGCCCAGCAGCAGGAAGGACAAGGAAGTGAATAGGAAGAGCTGACAAAGAAGCAGTGAGGTCCATTTGATAGCCTTCAAGGTAGAGAAGATGTGCTCTGTTGACTTTGTAATGTAGTTAAAGACAAAAAAGGTGGGATAGAAGGCCTCAACAAGTTCAAAGACGATAACCAGTTTTAAGGAGCAGCTGATAAGATAAAGCTGCTACCTAGAGGGACCTCCACAGGCTGGAGGAATATCATCTTGTTCAACAGAGGCAAATGGAAAGACCTGCACCTGGATGGAATAATTCCAGTGCAACCGTGAGGACTAGGCTTCTGCTGGTTAGAAAGAAGGCTGCTGGAAAAGCACAGGGGTGTGAAGGAGAAGAAGCTAAACATGAGTAATCAATAGTCCCATTCAGCAGAGAGAGAAAGGCAGTCACCTGCTGGACTGTATTAACATGACAGAAGCCAGCTGCCATCAGGTGTCACCTGAAGTACTGAACCCTGCACTCAAAGGTTTGCAGTACAAGGAAGATTTTGATGTGTTGGAATTGAATCAACTATAGAGCTATAAGGGTGTTTGGGGTGTTTGAGTGCTGGACATGTCACTGAGAGGAAAAATGACACTGCTGGTTTCTCTCCATCAAGCAGAGACAGCAAAAGGTAGACTGTTAGGGAAACTTTCTCATAATTCATACACACACATCATTGGGGGCTGGCCTACTTTTGACTATGATAGATACCCAAATCACCAAACAACAGAATTGTTTAAACTGGAAAAGGCCTTAAAGGTCATCAAGACCAACCTTCTACAAAACATGAACATCAAGCAACTTGTTAGAATAGGGTATTTTTGTAATGCTAAGTCCTCAGAGAGTTTCACTGTTGTATGCCTGCCATATGTAATTTGTTATAGTCCTTTCTCTTTCCTATCCCTAGGAGTAAATCTTTTAATTTCTGCCACAGGAGCATCTGATACTTTAACTGGCAGCAAATGCCTGTATAAAATACAAAAGAAATAGCAAACAATGTCCTTGAGTTGTTTAATGGACATCAGCAATAGCAATTAAAAAATCCTTTAATAATCTCAGATACAATCACATTAGATACCTGTAAATAATAAAAACATCAAAAACACACATTGAAGTCATTGTAAGAATATTCTGTACTATTGTTACAATCCAACCAGTGAGAGGTGCCTCTGCCTGAATTAAGGTGCAAGCAAAACCATATGCTGAAGTCAATAATACGGATTTCATTTAACAATAAAAGTGAGGCAGAGAGACAGAAAGAAATAGAAAAGGGGTTGGGGGTGCTGCTCAGCTCAGTCTTTAGTTCTCTGAATGGTCCTCTGAGCGGTCCTCTGAGCAGGATCAGTTTCTGATGCAGAATATTTCCTGCTCATGTAATAGAATGGTAACCACAAACAACCCCTTTTTCCGATCAGAATACCTTCAGCAGAAGTAGTCCCTAGAAATGAAACACTACTTAGCAAGAAATATCAAAAATAGAGAGGAAAAACAACAAAGAAAAGGCAAAACCCAAGAATACAATTTTTTTAAATCTAAATGTGATGTCACTTTTTGAATTAATCAAATATCTTCAAGAGAACCATTTTCGTCTGTTCCATTGAAGAGAAATCTAGTTTTTCTTTCTTGAGGTTCATACTCCAGTATCTGGATCTCGGTCAAAGAATCCACTCTTCACGAACAGTTCTGGCTCTGAAATCTTTTCAATAAGGCTTGGGACAATTAAGGTTCTGAGAAAAAAGAAAAACCAAACCAAAAGTTTCCTCTTTGTGTTTAAATCTTCAGTGGTAAATCCTAAGAATAAACACCTCTAAAAAACCTCATAATGCCAAGGCCAACAGTGGAAACTTAATATTTTCTTCTCAACTTTCCTATGTTCAAATATGTAGAAATAATATCTCAGCTTCAGATCACAAACCTGGTTTGTTCAGAAGTATCAGTTCATAGTTTGTAAGTTAGGAATCGAGATACAATGTATAGCAGATTCTGGACTTCAAAGAAAAGGTAGAAAAGCCGGAATAATCAGAGCAAGGGGAAGGGCAGACCCTTTAAAATCTCAGGCACAAATAGTTGTTAAAATAGATCTATCTGTTATTCAGACTGTGTCAGTTGATTTGTTTCAAGCCTTGGTTTGACCTTTGCTCCTCTTAAGTAAGTAACTTTTGAGATCCTTCTGCTTAGAAAATTCTGTTTTCTGGAGCCAATCCTGAGGGAAAAATTGCTTAGCAACCAACCTGTAGCAGACTATCGCCTTGTACAAGACCTTTCTCACCTCAAAAGATCATGCATCCTAAAAGCCTGAGTTCCATCTATGGAAGCACTAAATGTTTAGGGAAAGAAAGTAAGAAATAGTGGGAAGCAAGCAACTGGTAAATATGATTTTTGACATTAATAATAAAGGGCCATAGATTTTGTACTTATAATGCAATGATGGGTCTAAGGGCTTGTCAGGGTTTGCATTGGTCTGACTTGGTTTTAGACATTCCCTAGGGGTTTAGTGACCACTGCCCTAGCCATGGCATAGCTGAACATCTGTGACTATCACATACAGTACAGACATGAGAAACCCAGCGATAATGTTACTGCTTAGTATTGGCTGGTGGAAGCTGCAGTGTGTAGCTTTCAGACTTTAAGTGAGCATCAGAGTCCCTCTGAATACCAAACTCTTCGTACAGAAAACTCTTGATGTTGACAACTCACTGTTACACTTCACAACATCCCTGCTTCAGAGAGATGTGACCAACCTTTGGGCCTAGACAACATAAATAAATAAGAAAAACATAAAAAAGAGGGTGTAAATATTTACTTTTAAAGCATAACAGCTTTAGGAAATTAATTATTAAAGTGCTTTTCCACTATAAATTTTGGCTGAAAAATTTGTCTTTACCAGCTGAAAAAGCTGTCTTTACCACAATGGAGCTGAAAAATAAATGAGGCATTCTGATTTGATTTTTAAGAATTACAGGCTAACAGTAAATTCCTATCTGCATTCTAGAGTTTAACCATCCTGACATAAATATAATATTTTCTTATATTGACACAAAATGTCCCAAATTTCAGTTTCTGCCCATTGTGTCTCATCCTGTTACATCTTAGAGTCTGGTTCTGTCTTCTTTACACCTTCCCATCAGTATCTATACACCTTGATCCCCCCTGACCTTTTTTTTTTCAAGACTCAACAGTCCAAGATCTTTCATGCTCTCCTTGTATGAGAGATGTTTCACACACCAAATCACCTCCAGTGCCCTGCTGTGGGCTTGGTGCAATATGTGCACGTCTGCTTTGTAGTAGGGAGCATGAACCTGGGCCCAGCACTCATTATGCATCTCAGCAGTACCAGTCACCTTCTTGTCCTAACATGTTTGGAAATGGTATCCAGAACTGTTTGCTCCATTACCTTCTCAGGGACTGAAGTAAGGTTTATGGTTACGTAGTTCCAGTAGTTTTGCTGGTTTCCTCTTATGCATCCTCTTATGTCCTAGAAGCAGCTCCAGAAATTTTGATATACATTCCCTTTTTACAGCTAAAGCATAAGTACAGGTAAAGAATATGTGCAAAGCACATTCTTTATTAAAGATTGTGTTAGTCAGAGTTACAGCCTGTACCACCTTATACCATGCCTGGAATCCTTTGGAAATACAAACAAATTTACTACTTTCTTCTCCTTAAAACAAATGAAGTTATAATTTCCATATTAGTTAGTGCATTCACAATTTCATATCTGCATGCTTTGAACTTGGAATGAGATAATCCCTTTTTTAAATGTGTTGTACCTTGGTCGTTTTTAAGCAGTATGAAATCTCTGAGAGTTTTCTTCCTTCTCATACAAGTTATCAGTATTTTGGACCAGATATTCTTCAAAATCTTTTAACATCTCTTTTTACTGATGTTTTATATGTATATGAAGTGCAAATAAGGTAATAGTGCATACATTACTAAACATACATGTTTACAGTTCTAGAATTCATGCTTTCTTCATTTAAACACATCTTTTCCCTTTTGAAATATATACATTTTTTTAGACAGCCACCTTTCTTGGATAATGAACTTTTGATACTTTCCCAGATTTATGCTATTGGGTTTTTATTTATCTACTTCATATTATTTTTTAATTCATGTAGAAAGTGATATTCAAATGAATAAATATTTGTTTTTTCTTAAAAATTTAAAAGATGTCATTGAAAAACCTTCATGCCACATGCAGTTTTTTCACTCTTTTATTATTTTAGCCACTTTTTTCACATTTTTCCTTCAAAATACCTACACCGTTCCTGTACATTTTTTTCTACTGACCTAACACTTCATTGAGGGTTTCACTTGCATTGTTTTTCTCCTATGAGAATGTCACTTCTGAGTAAACCGTGAGAGTTTTTTGTTTGTTTTGTTTTGTTGTTGTTTTGTTTTATTTTCCATGATGTTGTATCTCAGTCTTGTGCACTGATAGGAGAAAAAGTTACTCTTTTCTTGTGGTAGCCTGATTAATTTTTCCAAGAAGCAGTTTATTGATGACATCTAATTTATTGCTTGTGTCTTGCATGAACATTTACCCACATTACTTGGAGTAATTGAAATCTCCTTTACAACTTCTCATCTCCATTAGACACAGATGAATAATGCCATTTCGGATGCCCCAAGGCAATGGAAGCTTTCACACAGAGTTGAGAGGTGTGACATAGGTCTTTAGGGCAATATCTGATCTTCTAGACCAGCAACTGGATACCACAGTGAGCACCCTGAGGAAATGTCACTACACACCTTTATGCTAACAACTGAACCGTGCCCTGTTGCTTTATCTGCAACAAGATTCTTCATCTAAAGCTAGATAAGTCTGCTAGAAAACACACTTTGAGTTCCTTCATTAGAACAACAAGCCAAGCATGTCTTGTACACTCCCAAAGTGAATATCCACTCATAAAATGCCACTCAAAACCTACTCTCACTGGGATGGCATTACATATGAGATTCAATCATTTAATTTTTTTAAGAACTTAATGCTTGAAGCAAATCCAAAAATATCTTATAATTCACAGTTCTATTAAAATCTATATGAAGTCCGTGGCAGTGTTGACCCACATTTGCAGCAATTAAGAAAATAATACAATTAACATCAATTTCAATTAATTTCACCCTGGTTTCCTACATATAACACAAGTCCAATTATTTTAGGTTTCTTTGAAGTAGCAGAAAGCACATTATCCAAGAGGGAAAAATGCACAATACAGCTGCCACATGCAGAAGCACTCAATTTGCATGGTGTATAGCAAAGCTTATGGCAAAAGCTAAGATATTAAAAACGGTTTCATTATATTTCTAAATTCACTTTTATCTTTAAAGGTCTGCTTTCATCTCTTGGGATAGTTGGAGGGAAAAAAAGTCGGCTACTGTACATCAAAATTATGCTCAGTTGTAAACTACCTTGTAATTGTATCTGTGAAAATTAAAAACAACTAAATATTCTTCACATCTTTGAAACAATATTGAAATTGTGTTCTGTAAGGTAAATTGAAGTCAGAGAAGAAACTAAGGCAGAGGTAGCAACAGGAATGGAAAATAGGCTCTAGATAAGATATAGCAGTGGTTTAACTATGGAAGTATAGAACAACTGTGTTGACAAGCTTCAGCACATAGGCTACAAAGAGTATTGAAATGTGGTTTTGAATACAGTCAAGGAAAGAATGCAAGATATTTTTTGAAGACAGAGAGAATTATAAGCATGAGAATGTATAGCTGGTCATCCTGGACTGTTAAACATAAATAAAATTGCTTATTGATTATTCATAAAGGAGAGGAGAGGAGAGG
>VZRF01001659.1:66967-201567 GCA_013396875.1 Vireo altiloquus
AGAGGAGAGGAGAGGAGAGGAGAGGATGCAAATACAAGTGTATTGATTCAAGGAAAACAACTACATAGAATCTCTTCAAGATTATGTAGCACAGAAATCATGACTGTCCCTGCCCAATCTTTTTTCTGCATTAAAAAATGGGAGTGTGTTGTGCCTACTAAAAGAAGTGAGCTGCCTGGCTCATTCTTGCTCTTCGAGCCAGGAAGTCATGAAGATCATCACCACCATTTCCATGGCAGCATTACAATCCCAGTACCAGTCTTACCATTGCTGCCAAACCTTCCACTGCTGCTGATGCAGACACTACAGAATTTATGATCACTCTTACCTGTCCAATCTTCTGCTTATTAGCTAAGAAAGAAGATTAAGAGATGTGTGCTCCCTCTTCACAGCTACGAGTTTTTCTTGCTTTTGTGTCTCCTTGTTTGTCTTTTTGGGCATAAAGATTACAGCAAAAGGATGTTTGAAACCTCCAGCCCATGGCAGTGTCTGCTGCTGTATCCCTGTCCAACCCTTCTCTCCTGCCACCATCTTGAACTGTCAGCTCTTGACATGCTGCAGTGGCTGCACATTGTCCTATCAAAACCACCATAGAATCCTAGAATGGCTTGAGTTGAAAGAGACCCTAAAGATCATTTAGTTCCAGCCCCCTCTGCCATGGCCAGGGAACACCTTCCACTAGACCACTTTGCTCAGAGCCCAACCCAAACTGGCCTTGAACACCTCCAAGGATGGAACATCCACAACTTCTCTAGGCAGCCTATTCAGGTGCTTTACCACTCCCTGAGTAAAGAATTTCTTCCTAACCTCTAACCTAAATCTCTGCTTTTTTAGTTTAAAACCATTCTCCCTTGTCCTATCACTATTTGCCTGTGTAAAAGTTGTTCTCCGTCTCTTTACAAGCCCCTTTAAGCACTGAAAGGCTGCAATGAGGTCTCCCTTGAGCCTTCTCCTCTCCAGGCTGAACAACTTCAGCTCTCTCAGCTTGTCTTCACAGGAAAGATGCTCTGGCTCTCTGGTCATCCTCAAGGCCCTCCTCTGGATTCACTCTAACAGGTCCTTCCTGCGCTGAGCCCCAGAGTCAGATGCAGTACTTCAGATGGTGTCTTCTGAGGGCAGAGCAGAAGGGGAGAATCCCCTTATTTGACCTGCTGGTCTTACCTTCTTTGATGCACCCCAGGGTGTGGTTAGTCTTCAAAATCTTAAATACTCAGAAACGTGTTTCTACCTGTTTAGAAAACTGTCAAGGCAAGCAAGTCAGCTGTTTGCTAAAAATAAAATAGGGGGACTAGATCATCAAGAACATGTATATCTTCCACCACAGAAGCTACCACTGTGGTAAAGAGGAGCTAGTCTAGTCCTTTCTGATGATATTGCATTTCTAAACTGGTAGCTGTTCTTGCACTATGATACATTACTTAAACAGTAAGATTTAGCAGTATCAGAAAAAACAGTACTCAAAACCACCAGACTTTCAGCATTACTCTTCTACAGTGCACTGAGCCATGTCAGTGGAATTTGGCAAAAGTTTAAATGCATGTTGCTGCTATCTGTAATGTCCAGGAACTGCTTGGAAATGACAGACGACATCTTGGAGACAACAACAATAAATAAACCAGCATAAACTCATTTTGCTGGTTCCAGTGAGATGACATTTTCAACAAAAACCAGGGGTTTATTTTCTTGTTTGTTTGTTTTACTGAGATAAACTTGTTTACACATAGCCTTTCCAAATACCAAACAATGTTGAATAATGAAAATTAAAATTATTGAGATTATTTATGAAACATTATTGTTAGCTTGCTCTACATAATATTTTCATTTCAGTTGTAGCATACTTCTAGTACAAAAAGAAGTATTTAACATATTGGTCCACATTAAAAAACAAACAAAAAAAAAACCAAAACCCCAAACATTATGTGTTGCCTTAATCAATGTTAAACGCATTTTTTGATTTTCACCTGTTCTTCATAGTCAGTTCATACCCAAGCTGATACCTTCAAATACAGCCATGAAAAATGAAAAGGTTAGTAATACAAGTTTTGACAGTTTCCTCTTCCTTAGCTACTGCTCTGTAAGCATTCAAGTAATACTGAAATACTGGTGAATTAGATATCTGCTTCATTCTTAGTTTTTCTTTTTCTGTCTATCCTCTGTTCTTGTTCACCCTATAAGGCTTTTTTGTACACTGCAAGTATAGCACTGAAATCATGGTGCTCTTTATAAAATCACCAGTCTTAACAATTTATTTTAATACTGAACTTTTCTTCTTTGCCAGGGTATGCATTCAGATATATTTTTATATGCTCATTCCAAAATTAGATGGTCTTGCAGAAGGAACAAAGCAGTCAAGGCTGTATCAGCTCCAGGGGGGAAAACTCAATGGTACAATCATACAAACAGGTAAAACTATATTTCTTCTGTTGGTAAATGGAAGATAGCAGTAAGATCATTGATATCCTAGTCTAGACTAAATGAATACCCTTTTTCTTACTGAATTTGATCTAGCCTGAGTTCTAACATTGGATCCACAATCCAGGAACTAATCTTCACAATACTCTGCCTGTATTATTGAATACACTTGTATTCAAGACAGTTTAATATATCTTTTTGAATATAAAATCTTTGTATTATCAATTTAAGGCAAAGAGTTGTACTTTATGTTACTTGAAGTATACTTTTTCATTTAAAACTGTTTCCAGAACTGTATTCACTTCTGCTTGCTGGAAAAGTGAAATGCAAAATTCACTTGCCTGATTTCAAATAATGCAGAATTAGAATTCCTTTGACTGCATGCAGATTTCTACATTTGAGCTCTTCTCCATTTTTATATTATTTTTTGTAAATGATGGAGAGAAATATGGTTACTAGATCAAGATTAGTCTTACCAGGTAGAGGCATCTACTCAGAATGAGCCAGGGACTAGACATGCTGGTTTATGACCATTGCCTAAAAAGAGAAACAGGGTGACTAGCTCATATATAAATGTTGAGGTAAAAGGATCTCCATAGAGTACATCTTCGCTTGAAGGAAATAAGGGAAATTTTAGGGATTGTTTTATGTGCCTGAAAATAAAGACTGTTTATAGCAACCAGAAACAAAATAAGAAACTATTACTCAGTAATCATAATCACTGATAAAGAAAAAACTAAGGACAGATTCAGAGAAGATGCATCTCACTTTATTAAAAATAAAATTTAAAAAGGACAGTAGTAGAAGATACACTTCCAACTTTTTCCTACCCTCCCTTTCTTTTTCCCTACCTGCCTTTTCTGCAGCTTCTGCTAGAGAGCTTCTCTATGCACAGGGAAGGAAGCAGTGGGAGATACTTTCCATCATAAAGAGCTTGCAACACAAACCAATGCTGTCTTAATGAAGGTGGATAAAAAGACTGAAGATATCTCATACAGTCCCTACTACAATCTCTATTTACAATACTTCACAGTTTGTGATAGACACTTCATTAATGAATATCTTAATGAATGTCTTGGTTGGGAAGCCATGTTTCAGGCTCACTGGTCTAAAAGATTGGCTGTGAGTATAAAAATAGCATTGTAAAATTGAGTTCCATCAATGCCTATCTGAACAGAGAAACATCAAGGCTTTTATGTTTGTTTCATCATTAACTACTTACCTACTCAAAATGCTCCTTGAACCATTAACAATATAAACAGACCTAGTGAAAAAATGGATTGACTACAATTCTAAGGGGAAAGGGAAAAGCTGTCTGTAAGGAAGCCCCTGAACATCTCACAGATTAAGGTGAAACACAATTGTTCACTTAGGGATATACTTTCATATAATACCCTGTGATGCTATGAAAGCTGGGAAAAAAAATCCTCTTCTGTCTCAAAAAAATATTCTTTAGATATGATTTCATTACTAAATAAGGTTTTTTGAATGCCTTAAGTGCTCTAAGTACTTTTGAAATGTGTTTGTCCAAAAAAATCTGTCTGCATGAAACAAAATGTTACAGCAACATGGGAACTACTGGAAAAATGTTATTTTGGGTCAGTTCTGAGTCCTACTTCTTTTCTACACATCCAAACTCCACAAAAGTATGAAAACTGAGTTTTATAATTGTAACGAAAGAGAGGTGCATTTTTCTTAGACCAACAGCCATGTGATTCAGTTCACAAAGAGTTTTAAAGGTAAAAATATGAAAATACTTTGTCATCAAAATAAAAATAATAAAAATAAAAATTTAAAAAGCACCACTAAATTTATTCAGTCTGATTTTTATATTGACAATATAATCGGATTTTGAACATTTTCATTTTTCTTTTTCACTCTGGCTCAGGATCAATAAAGAAAACATTTAGAATTGTCAGGAACTGTTTCAAAAAAACCTTTTTTATTTTTAATCTACCACTGAAAATGACTTCTTTTCAGGTTTGCTGTGTAAGTGGAAATATACATTCAGAAGTGTGACACAGTGTTAAGATCGGATTATTGAGAGATGCTTCTGCCCAAATTAAGGTGCAAACAAGACCATATGCCAAAGTCCAGAATATGGATTTCATTAAAGTGTGAGGTAGAGACATAAAAAGAAATAGAAAAGAGATGAGGGGGAAGAGGGAGAGGGAGGAAGGGGGAGAGTGAGAAAGAAGGAGAGAGAGGGAGAGGCTTGTCATTCAAAACTTTTCACTCTTTATAGATTTGAGAAGCTAATTAATGCTTATTGGGTACACAGTTCTCTTAGTCTGTTGGTTAAATAAGTCCCTCACTTCTAATGCTAATTAGTCCCATGCTCAGTTGTTCTCTTCTTCAGAGTCACTGGGTTGCTTGGTTCAGTGGGCCGTGAGTCTGTGGTCAGAATCTCCTCCAGCTGGAATTATCTTTTACCCTGTCAGGAGCTGATTTTAGCACAGTTGCTGAGTTGGATTTCCTTGTGGCTCATAAATTCTGCTATCTTTGTGTCCATTATCAGTGATCCATTCTTCTCCCCCAGCTTTGTTAACCTTCCCCTAGGTCTGAGATAACACTCAGACAACAGGACCATTTTTATCTTATCTCAAGTTCCCAGCTGTTGTGGCTTATCTTCCAGTTCAAGCTCCAGGTATCCAGGGAGGCATATTTGGAGGAGCTTCCTTGGTCGTTGTTGGTCTCAGATGCCATCTGTCCCATAACTTGGGGTGATCTTTGTGTGACCAGTGATATGTGTATTTGCAGTTGCTTCTTTACAGTTTGCCCCAGTGGGAATTTTTCTCTGGATGCATTAGCCAGGATGTGCTACTCAGGTCTCACTTCTGGCAGGCCTGGAGTAAGAAACACCCTGTCGCTCCCTTCTGTGCTTTTCTCATGGCAAAGTCCTTCTGTGGCCTAAAGAGTGTTTGAGACAGGCAGCTGTGGTCTATTAGTCCTTACACGTAATCAATCAAAGCAATAATGAATTAAAAAGGGTGTTTATTTTCTGAGCTTTTAAAATTTATAAAAGTTATCCAAATAATAGTTTAATTTCACATAAAAATAACTTCTGGATGGTAATAAAACATGTTAGGAATATCCTTTTCACTGAGTGAAAATAAAGAAAAAGATGAAATGGTGTTTATAGATTCTTTTTGTTTTGTTTTGTTTTGTTTTGTTATTTATTGCCTTCTCTTCCTGGAAGGCATAAGAAGAGATGGAAAGATTTAAAAAGGGAAAAAAAGAAGAAAAATTCTTTCACCAAGCAGACTTCTGGATTATTTTACTTGAAAAAAACCAGAACCAAACAAACATAAACCTAAACGCAGGAAATTTAGTCCAGGTGAAAAAAATCCATGTGATGATCTCACAGGATAAATCCAGATGATCTAAATTGGATTCAAACATGTATGTTGTCAAAAGCAAACAAAGATGCACATTTTAAGCCATCTAATCCTCCTGGAACATTCACGATAAATCTGCAAACATATTGAGCTCATATCTTAATTGAATATTCTGCATAATTCTAATAATCTAGAGGTTAGAGTTCATCTCTAGTAGATGATATCTTGAAGCCCTGGCCTGAAAAAATGCAGACTTTGGAAGCCAGGAGAATTTTTTCAGTCCAGGATGACAAAAGCAATGCAGGAACCAGCTGTGAGTGAATGGGGTGGAAGGATATGCACACTTTTTTTATTTTTTTAAAGCAGATCTCTCTTGAAGAGCAGATGTGAGGTCCCAGGTGAGAACATTAATGGAACAACAGCAAAAAAGCTTAATAGTCTTTAGAGACACCACCTAAAATAGTCTTTTGAAAACATGTATTTCTCAAAGTTGGTTGTGAAAGTCCAGACTGCTATCTTGGGCTAGACAATTAATTATGTCTGGAGAACTTGATGTGGTGCTGATGCATTTGCATTCTTCATAACAACCATTTTACTTCTAACTGCTGTAACAAATGCCTGTGTCAGGAGACCATCTACCACTGCTTTCTGTCTCATTTACTTACTGTAACAGACTGCTTTGAGTAGTATACTAGTTTTGGCTGGGAATTAATTTTATCCACAGCAACCTGAAAGGTGCTGCATTTTGGATTTTTGACCATAGCAGTCTGAATAACACAGGGGTGTTTTAGTTATTGTTGAGCAGGGGTTACACAGCATCTAGGCATTTTCTACTTCTTACACTGCCCCTCCACTGAGTAGGCTGGCGAGTACCAGAGGTTAAGCAGGGACACAACCAGGAAATCTGACCCCAACAGACATAGAAGACATATGTGGTGCTCAGCCATAAAACTACAGAAGGGAGAGAAAGAGGGGGGCTTACATTCAGAGTTAAGGCCTTCATCTTCTCTTCTTCCCATTACACCTGACAAATCCCTGTTTTTCCCAGAAATGGCTAATTATTTTCCTGCCAAAGGGAAGCAGTGAATAAATTCCTTATTTTGCTTTGCCTGCATGAACAGTTTTGTTTTACCAATGCAACTCGCTTTATCTCAATGGATGGGTCTCTCCTGTGTCCTGCTGGAAGGGAAGAGAGCAAGCTGCTGTGTGGGGCTGAGCTCTCTGCAAGGGTTAAGCCACAAAATGTATCTCCACTCTAACCCATGTAATTTCCAATAGACAACTCTTCATAGTTCTAAACAGCTCTCTAAAAACTGAAGATTACCAGAGCATCCAGTTGTTTTATTCTTCATCACAAGATTCTTATTTAATAACTAACTTTAGTGAATTTGGTGAGCTAGGTAACTCAGGTCTTAAAGAAATTCAGAGAGGTTTGTTTTTTTTTTTTGTGTAAACAAGATGCCCGGTTGGGTTTAGCAGTGTGATGTCTCATCTTTTTAAAGAAGTGCATCTACATGTTTGCATGATGAGGCATGTTACATAATATTTTAAACTTGCACTAATTCAGATACATTTTCAAATTTAAATCATCTTCTTCTGTCTTACGCTTGGTCTTTAAGACTTTATTGTCTTTATCCTAGAAGAGTCTTAAGTTTCTGCATAATTATTTAACTTTACAGATATTGTAAGATAGCACTACATATATGAAAAGAAAAAAAAAAAAAAAAAACAAGCCTCAACCCTCGTAAAAATTCACATTAAAATTCACCAACAGTAATTACAAGGTGTCCTGGTTTGGGACAGATCAAAAGGAGAAATATCTCTGACGGAAAACAGGTGTAGGAAGACATAGAAAGGCATAAAATTCATGTTCTGGGCATAGGCAGACAATATAGGATAAACCATAAAGTCACTCCCAGACACAAGGTCTTCAGCAGGTATCATCAAAGTTGATGCCATTTAGCATACTACCAACAAGTAAGCTTGCCTCCATGGATGTAGCTGCAAGGATAACAGACACTACAGGAATATCATTACAGTTCATTTCATTACTTCAGTGCAAACAGTGCATATCTAACTTAAAAAAAACTTTCTCCTTTGAAATGCACTCTTTCCTAAGAAAAAAATAAAATTGGGTATCTTATGAAGAAATACATCTTAAATTACTTCTGTTCTTTCTCTTGAACTATAATTACCAAAGGATTGCCATGAAAAGAGCTAAAGGCTATAATTAATATTATTCTCTTTTTCTTGGATGAAGCATTTAAATACAGTGCATTATTTCATTGATCTCCCTGCAGACAAAGTCATGCCCATCCTTTTTTAGAAACAAGTTTCCTACCCAATTTCTCCTCTTTATAACTTTGAACAGCATGTTCTTTTGCAGTTCCCAAATGTTCAGAAATGCTTTCAGAATAACTATGAAATGGAAGACATGAAGATTGCAGTCATGTTAACATTTTTCACTAGATTTTTTCACAGATAATGATTAATAATAATATTGTGATTCTTCTTACACTGATTTAATGCATCAAAATTGACCTGAAGAGAGTTCAAGAGATTTTCTAGGCAACAGCTTTGGTTCTCTAAGGCTGTGAAGCCAAATTAAATAATCAACCTGCACCTGAATTTATCTTTTTTTTTTTTTTTTTTTTTCCCACAGTTCAAATGAAGAAGAAAAAGCTTCTTAAAGAGTAACAGTGGGTTTTAATGTTTTCAGACCAATTTTACTTGACCATATGTCATTCCTCTTTGTTGTAGGCTCACAAGCTACAGGAGCTTTTCAGTTTGATTTCTAAATTTAAAATGTTAATATGGGTCAATTATCTGAATAAAATTGCCATTCAAGGCTTTTATTTTTTTTTCTTGAACAGAAATATAAACTTAAGGAAGATTTGAGAGACATCTTTGAATATTGCACCGGTTTCTACTGTAGCAACACTTTCTTTTCTTTCAATACCCTACCAAAATAGTGTCTGTAAGTGAGAATATCTGCCTACTTAATTAGAAATCATTTACATAAATTAAAAATTTGTCTTCTTTGTCTATTTCAAAATACACCTGTCTTTCACTTAGGATTATTCACTTATCTGCAATAGCTGTAAGAGCTTGGTATACTGTATAGGGGTTTTTTGTGTGTGTATATACGTGCACCACAGATGTATCTTACCTTGTGCAAAACTCTGAAAACTGGAATTAAACTATTGCTGAGTGTAAATGGAATAGGAATGACATGCTGACATCAATAAGTAAATCACTTGTTTGTCTTCAACCGAATTTTGTAAAACCAGAAAAGAGATTAGTAGTTTAGAATTGTTCAGTGCATGATAGTTTAATGGATGATTCACCTGGAAAGGGAGGATGTATTTCTTTATGTATGTAAATATATATACATGTACACATACGAGTACTTAAATTTCAAAATAACTCTGTCATCTATTATTTAAACAGAAGGGCTTTGGCATTTTTTTTGGTCTAACTTTGAAACTTTATTTTCAGCTTGTATTTACGGAAGCATCAGGGCCCAAAGCTTGTTAATCCAGTAAATTTCAGTTATGAGTATACACAGTTTAAATGGTCTAGTACACTGCACTTCACAAAGTCCTAAGAGTTAGTTTGGACTGGATGAATTATTTGTGATTTCAGATTTTTTTTTCTCACTACTGTAGACCACAGAATGTAGAGAAACAAATTGGAAGGGCACTGCAATGGAAAAAAAAAATAGAAAGAAAGGAAGCAAGAAAGAGAAAAAAAGGAGGGGGAGAGAGAAGGAAAGAAAGAGGGAGAGAAAGAAAGAACCCGCACCAGGGACTTGACCTCAAACTCAGATAGAAAAGCATCAATTGAAGAGCATTTTGTTAAAACAGCTACTACACTCATTCGCATTGAAAATCTATCGTCAGAAGTAAAACCACTCTTCAGGTGTTTTTAATGGCAAAAATTATATTTCTGAAAATATACTTTCTACAACTGAACAAAGTACCATATATTTAAAATAGAGTTAATATACCCTGTCTGCTTTAGGAAGCTGATATGTTCTTTTGACATTAATTGCTACGTTCTTGAAATGTGTCTCCCACTATCTTCTGTTATTAACTTCTACAAATGAAAATGTTAAATAATCCTGTAAAACCTTAACAAGACTTTGTATAAACACACAGTCATTTTAGAATTAATAGTGCATGACTGTCATGACATTATATTGTTCTATTTTTTCATTAAAGAAATAAAGAATTTACAGTACAATTTCTCCTTTGATGCCTTCTTAACATCCTTGTTAAATAAACAAATGAAAAATAAAATCATCTTAAAAACCCAAGACAAGGCTGATATTTTCAGGAAGCAAGTCCTGTGACAGAACAAATTCCAATCTCTCTGTGATTAGTTTACTATAAATATTTTCTTTGACAATTAAAATAGGCAACACCATTAAAATTCAATATCTTCTTCAATTTGCTGTTACACATTTCTAGATTAATATTCTTAGAGTGTTAGTTGGAATTCCTCATTGATATGCCTAGGCACTATGACCTTGGGATGTTAATCTGAACACAAACATTTATCTCTGCCTTGTCACTGTTTTAGTTTGTGTCTTATGATCAAATCCCTTAGATGGGTGGATATCCATCACTTTGCTGCCATTGGCCTGTGTTGATTTATAGGTGACATCTCGAAGCAATAGTTGTTTTGAACAGTTCAGTGCTTCATAAAATAAAGCAAGAAATTTTGTAGTACTCCTGTGCTCTGGTAGTAACTGCAAGTATTCAATATTTCCCAGTATGATTTATCATACTGTGGAATAATACATTGACTTCTCCCTTCTTTTTCCATTGCTTTAGGGTCGTACTAGCCAGTAAGATGCCATGTGGTGGCTATATACCTGAAAGAGAAAGGAATCTAAGTAAAATTCCTTGACAATCTTGCAAGTAAATTTTATTCATGCTGTTATGCTTTGGGAGCTGTGAATTTTCAGCACTGTTTTGCAACATTCTGCCCAGCAGAGAAGAGAACACAAGCCTTTTCAGTTTTCACAAAAACAGTAACAAACATCATAATGGAATAGATGTAAAAATACATTTGAATATTATAGACAGGCAATTTATTTATATATATATTTGATTAATTAGAGGGAAATCGTATTGTTTAATAAAGTGTTGTAAAAGAGTTATCTCTCTTCCTCTAAGGAGAAAAGAAGACATTTTTGAGAAACAACGTTGTTAAAGCCATCTTTTCCTTTAGATAGATATAGTGAACATATTTACATTTTCATTTTTGTTTATGTGATTGACTCACTAGATATTATAATTCCTTTTTAAATTTCATTTCAGTGTTTGAAAGCTCAATCTGTGAAGTGATTGGTCTAACACATTATATAATTGTGGTGCTGTTGCAATAAGCAAAATAATAACTGGTATTGATTATGTGGATATGTGTGTGGGAGGTTTTGGGGGTTTTTAAATTGAGATTTCTACTATAGAGGGTTTTTCTTTGTGGTAGTAGTACTGGGGTTATTTTTCCCCCTGAGGATTTGAAAAAAAAAAAAAAAAAAAGCCAGAATCTGTACATTTTGATAGAATGAAGATTTGAGAAGAGATTTCTGTTAAATTCTACACAGCTTCAATGCTACTGCCTGCATAAGATACTAAGAGAGCAGGATAATTAAGATTAGAATGGATTTCAGGATTTCTCTGTTCTAGCATGATGGACATGAGTCAGCTGTGATGTCAAACCAGACTTCTTAGGACTATATCTAGCATGGTCTTTAAAACTTCCCAGGATAAAGACTGCATATCCTATCTAGACAATTTGTTTATTTACGTTTAATTCTACATACTTTGATTGGTCACAGCTGTTGAATGTGCACTAAAAAATTTGATAAGAAAGAAGCTAATTTTTTTTACATTGGTATTTTTTCCTCTAAAATTTATAGGTATATTTTAATCTTATTATCGTTACAACAATTGGGACATTGACGTATAAAGATCCAGTAGAGAGTTTTTGAGAGATTCTGATGCTTATTAAAAAGTCATATAAAAGAAATAAGGGAACAAAAGCATATTAATTTCCTTGTTTCGTGGCTTGTTTATTTTTCTGTAGAGTGAATCCGACATAGGCAAATATCTGACTTACATTATCTTCCAGGCTTTCCAAAAGCCTAGTACTTGTAAGGTTTATCAATTTTAATATTTTTCTCAATAATAACTATATTTTTCTCAATAATAATTTTAAAAGAAATTAATTAATCTAATTTTAAAAATGATCTCTGTTTTGAAGAACAACAAAATAAATATTAAAAATAGGACAAACTCATATTCTTGTTAGATAATAGCAACTTCACAATTTTTTTTCTTATTCATGTTCTTACATATATTTCTATTCATATAGACAGCTATAATTTTATCCTAATACTTGTATTACTTCTGTTTTCATAATTTTATGCAGAGAAGTATTTTCTCTCCAGTACTTAACCAACATATATTATGAAAAATATCAGGGTAAGCAATCTGTTTTTTCTTTAAAAACTTTACTCATAGAATTGTAGAGATTGGAAGGGTTCTTCAACTCACCTGGCCCAACTTTCTGCTCAAAGTGTATCCATTGAGAACAGGTTGTTCAGCACCTTGTCTGCTTGAGTTTTGAAAATCTACAAAATTTGAAAATACATTGAAAATCCATCTAGGCATCCTATTTCAGTGTTTGACCTTCCTTATAGTCAACATTTGTCTCATTATATTAAGCCAGAATTTCTGCTGTTCCAAGCTGTGCCTGTTGCTTCTTGTCCTATCCCTGAACACCAGGGTGTTCCACCAGGTCTCATCATGAGAGCAGAAAGGTCCTTCTTTACCCTCGTAAAAAAATCCATTTTTATCAGCTTTTCCTCCTGTGTCTTGTTTTTTCTATTACTGAGAAAAAAGTTACTGATTCTATTACAGAATCATAAACAACGTCTAATGTTCATGCTTTTTTTGTCTAACTGAGCAGTTTGCCTTCTGCTAGTTTCATTGCAGAAGGCAAACTGGTTGGTCAAACATAATTTTCCCTTGGGTAATCCACTCTGGCCAATCATACTCTTGCTTTTTTCAACTTGGATCTGACATTAAACTGGTCTCCCTCCATTTAGTTGTCCAGATACTCTTACTTTCCAGCCTTAGAGATCAGTAAGATATTAGGTCTTTCCAGGATTTTGTTTCCTGTGGCTTTTCAAAGACCACAAAAACCAGCCTTGTAATGTCCAAATGCATTGGTCACATCTACCAGCACCTGTTGGAATCCAGGAAAGTCAAAAAGCTTTGCCTGATCTTTTGGGAATGAGATTCACCCCCAAAGCCCCACAAGAAGGCTTGGCCTGGGAACTAAGCCCATGGGAAAAACTGCCCCCCCTTCTGGGTGAGCAGAAAACACCAAAGAAATAAAGAGATAGTTTGTTTAGTGTACCACAGAAAAATGGGTTTGTAGTTTTAGGGTTTGCCTCATATATTAATATGGGGACAACATGGAGAATTCTGGGTTTCTCCTTCTCCTTCTCCTTCTCCTTCTCCTTCTCCTTCTCCTTCTCCTTCTCCTTCTCCTTCTCTTTCTTCTTCCTTTCTTCTCTGACCTCAGTTCCTATCATGTAGTGATAGGTAGAGAGAATCTAGTTTAGAAGAGACATGCTAACAATGTTGATAGATATTGGATTTAAAAAACAAAATAATATATGTAGAACTTTCCTATTTGATGATAAAAACTATATAATCTCTGTACACCAAGCCTCTTCGGCCATTGTGCACCTGGATGCAGCAGAGAGGCTGTGTTCCTGAACCTTTGACAAGATATAATAAACAACTTGAAACAGCAAAGAAGTCTTTTTGTTATTTTTCCCTGACATGAGAGATTGAGAAGAAGAAGCTTCCTGAGCACGTAACAGCCTTGTGGGGTACACAGGGGCCCCACAAATACCCTTGGCAACATGCCTCTTGTCTTCATGGTCCTTAATTTGTCCTGCTGCTTCAAACTTTCCTTAGCTGTATTATTCTTGATTGTAGGTGATGCTTTATTCTTTATATTTAAAAGGAATTATCTTTGGAAACTGGAACTGGCCAGTGAAAACTGAGGGAGGGAGTAACCTGTCAAAACAAGTAAACAACATTAAGTATCTTTGGTTTTTTTCTATATCCTTCTTGTCACTAGGTACACTCATTTACTGAGTCGTGGGCCAAAAGTTTTCATAATGTTTTTGTTTGCTTGTTTGTTTTCCTTTTTCTTTTCAACTGATAAACTTACAGAAGCTGTTTTTATTGTCTTCAATATTGTCTTCAGTGCTAGCTCCAAGTCCGATTGAGATTTGAATTCCCAGACCCATACCTGAGTTCCCAGGTATTGTCTCTATAGACTTCCTGGGTGATTAACTCTCATTTCCATTTCCTGTATACTTCCTTTTTCTGTGGACTTGTCTGTTTCTCCATGCCAGTCTTCTACTTCTCAGATTAGACTGAACATTGGAACGAACTGTTTTTATTCTTTAGATAAATTGTTTTAAAGATCAGCTTATTCTGCTTGGACCCTTTGCCCTTCAGGAAAGTGTTCCAAAGGAATCTGTCAAAGCGATTCTTAAAGAAGGCTAAATTTCTCTCCCTTGAGTTCCAATATTTGGGATTCTGCTATTTGGTAACTTCTCTCAAGATTTTAAAATTTATCATATCACGCTTGTTTCGCATCCCCAGTGAGTTTTTCCTTGTTTGTAATTGTTGTGTCAAGAAGAACATCTATCTGTTCATTCACATCATAGAGATACACCAAGACAGCCAATGTCTCCTCATTTCCCAACCTGTCTTCCTAGCAAGCCTGTAACCACTTATTACAGCACCAAGGTAGGCAACTTATCCCACCACATATCTACATTGCCAGTGAGATTGTGGCTCTCCAACTATATATAAGCTTCTAATTCCTCATTTTCTTCTTTTCCTGTGTGAATTCATGTACAGGAAAAATGTATGGATCCAATCTCTACCTTACAGATGGAAATGCTCTCAGATATGAAGTGCTTTATACCCTTTTCCCCACAAAAATAAACTCTTCAAAACATTATGCTTTCCTGATAGTCAGACATCAACTACTGCATTAAAAATTACTTTCAGCTGAATGTAACAGATATTTTATACCTACATATAAACTTTTATTTTTGCCCATTCCCTTGCCTTTATATATTTGGTTCAGAAAAGTATTAGACATTACAACTTCAGCTCTGTAGGGCTGGAACCCCAAGATGTACATTTATGTTAAATATGACAAATATAGATTATTTTCAGGAGAAAGACGACTATGCTGAGCTAATAATATTTTTTTAGGTATTATTTTTAATGAAAATAATATTACATTTTGTGGAAACACTGTCTGTGACATTGATTTTTAATTTGAATTTGTGGTGGAAAGATAGACTATAAATACATAGTACTGTGACTGGTGCATCACTAAAGATTATTTTTGTGTTTTATTTTATTTACAATTCTGATAGTTGAAAAAATTTTATTTCTCGTTAGCATTTTTATTTTAGTATATTTTAGTACTGTTTTAGTTGTTGGGGATCAGCAAAGCTCCACAGCTTTGCCTGTTCTCCTGGGGACCAGGTTCACCCCCAAAGCCCCACAAGAAGGCTTTGCCATCGAGATGAGCCCTTGGGAGAAACTGCCCCCACTCCTGGGTGAACAGCAAACACCAAAGAAGTGAGAAGCCGAATGTTTGATGTGTTATAGAAAGATAGGCTTGTAGTTTTAGAATTGCCTCATATGTTAATATGGGACCAAGATGGAGATTTTAGGGAGTCGGTCCCTTCTCCTTCTCCTTCTTCCCTTTTCTCCTTCTTCTTCCCTTTTTCTGTGACCTCAGTTCCTATCAAGTAGCAATTGGTGGAGAGAATTTAGTTTAGAAAAGACCTGTTAATAATAGTGATAGTTATTGGACTTATAAACAAAATAATGTACGTAGAATCTTTCTATTTGATGATAAACCTTATATAAACCCTCTGTACTGTGCATCTTTGGCCATTTTGGCACCTGGAATCAGTGGTGACACTGTGTTCCTGAACCTTTGATAACTTTAGAATAAACAACCTGAAGCAGCCCTGAAGTCTTTTGTTATTTTGTCCCTGAGATGAGAGATTGAGAAGAACAGCGTTCAGGGCACGAACCACCTTTGTGGGACCCTGCCAGGGCCCCCACATTAGTAAATGTTTTTAATAAGGTTACTGAAGATTTCTGGGGTTTTTTTCCTCAGAAAACATCAATATTTGAAATTCTATCGTTGGTTGACATCAAAAATATGAAAAAGATAAAAATATTTCTGAACTTTCCAGGACTTTCGGCTGAGTTAAAAGAACACTAAATTGTTCTTGGTCATTGAGGCATGTGATAAGTCAAACTGATGACCTTGATTTATAGGTTCTTGAAATAGCCCTTTTCACCTGAATTTCCATTCATCTTAAGGACAAGAAGTTTTTCCATGATAAAACACATGATATGCTCCAAGGTGATGCCAAATGTCTAGGGAGACAATTGTAAACTCTGTCAGTGAAGCATGGCTATGGCAAATCAGGGTGTTCCTGTGCTTTCATTGTGTGTCATTTTTTGTTATACGAAAAGTTACTTATGCTGTCTTCAAAACTTTAATCAAAATCTATAAAAAGCTTGTATGTTATCTTTATTAATAATCTGTGCATTTCCTAGATAACAGGTTAGCTTCAAGGTTAACAAGTTCCCTTTTACTCTTTCCCTTCTCTTTTATCACTCTCCTTTTCTTCACTCAGTGAAACTGGATAAAGTAAATACTTTCTTCCTTTGATGAAAGGACAATCAACTCAGACGGAATCATTACTGAAAAGAAGTTGTAGCCAACACTGGGGTGGGCCTCAACTATGCTGTTTGCTGTACTAAGTGAAACCGAGCAGAATAGTTTTCTTTAATACATACAGATAAGTGAAATACAAGGAAAGTGGTTGAATAAGGATTCTACATTATTAATGTACCCGGAACTATGCAGAGAAAGCTTTAGCAGTGTGTCTTACTGCATCCTCCTTGTTTTGGGATGATTACAGTCAGATTTCTTCACAGATAAATGTGGAGAAATGAAGATGTCAGGCCATTGCCAGGTTCTTGCTGCCAGCAGGGGTGGGAAACAATAAGGCAGATTTTGAGGCAGTCATGGTAAAACTGCATCTTGACCAAAAGCTGTAGTAGCAACAAATTACTGTAATTTTGCTTTCTAGAGGGACTTCCATAGCTCTACATAGACTGAAATTTCCTCACTAAAGACTATAATTCATCTAGTCTAAAAGGAGTCAACTCTTTATTGCCAAATCAGGTGCACTATTCCTAATGATGCACTTATTTTATGGACTGAGAAGTACAAATGGTTTCTTCACTATTAATCAAAAGCTTTTTGCTTATCCATAAAAGGAATAGACTCATAACTAATACCTGCGTATTATGCAAAAGTCAGCTTCCTATCACTACTTAGACATGTCTCTAATGTTCTTGCTCTACCAGAAAAATATTTCTTCCTAGTTGTTTATAAGTCAGTACTTATTTGAAAACTCAGATGTGTAAACAGGTTTGTTAGCACTCACTTATAAAGCTTTGCAGATGCATTTGTCACAACTGTGAGCAGATAAAACAAGAACATTACCCAAGCAAACAGAACATCCCAAGACTTACACAGAATTCTCTTTTTCATTTCTCCCTAAATAATTGGATATGTGTTTCACACACAAAAAAATACTTAGGAGAAATTAGTGTGTAAAGTTGCAGAGAAAGCCCAGCTGAAGTAATTTAGAGACAGTAATTACCTCCAGATTATTGTTATTGTAGTTCTTACCACACACCACGAAGCAGAAAATAAGAACCTCTGACTCATAGAATACTTGAAAGATATTGTAAAGATTCCCCACAGTAAAACTTTGTTTGTCACCTCATTGTAAAAATTAGTAAGCAGATAATAGCAATCATCTAAGCATGCTTCTGGAAGTAATGGTAACTTTAAAGGGCCATTTTTTAATACATAGATGCACATTTAGGGATACCTATAATTGGTGTTTTAACTATATTCCAATTAGTGCTCTTTATAGGTTAACCATGCCTATGTACTTGTGGATGAAGAAACCTACCTAAGGAGTTGAATCACTTTAGTACCTTGTACTTTCCATATTTCAATAGCAATCTGCAGTCAGAGTACAAGCTGAGTGTAGTGAGAAAGAATGGGAGTTAAATACACCAAGCAAATGAAGAAAATTAACCTTAATTAAATTTGTTCAGGTTTGGAGAAAAAAACCCCAAATCAGGTCACCGTAAAAGTTCTCGGATATTTTATTGCACTTCCCCATTTCCTCCCATCAGTAGTAATTTCCCTCCATTCTAGCTGACCTTCCCTTCTCCCATTCCCACTATCATTCATTAGGAGAATTTTACCCTAAAATGACGCATTCCTCACAAACAGCGAAGATGAAGTAATTTACAACAAGCCTCTCCTACTATAGTAGTTTTAGGGTTTATATTTTTATTTTGAAATAAAAGAAACCACTTGTGTATTTGTATTCACAGAGTTGCAAAGGTTTTATTTCATTTAGTGTACAGAGAAAGCTAATGCAAAGCAAGAGTATATGTACTGGGGCAGCAGCTGCTGTTTACTACTTATCATGAAGTCCTTCTGTTTCTCAATTCTTCCACCCTGTTAAAATTAATTGCTTTACTAATATTTTTTGGTAAAGGAAGGATGCTATTCATGATATCTCATCTAAGCAACAAATTTAACTAAATTAGCTATTTAATTATCTTAATCACTGGACACCAGATACTTAGAGAAACAAATTCTGTGCAATTTATATAAACATAAAAATAAACTACAGTTATTTCACATTAATTCTAAAATCAAGATCACTCTTTCCAGATGTAGAAATTCAGAAACTTGATTAAAAAAACAACACCCTATAGAAAGCTTCAGTATTTGTCTTCATTGGATGAAAAATCAAAATATCACCTTTTTAAGACTGTATTTTTCTAATGATCTGACAATAACATATCTTCAAAAACAATCAGTCCTGCACAGCATTAGCTCTCTTTTCTTGGAACAACTCTGAGACTCATGGTAATTGTTTTCTTGTCACTATTTCCTGTTTTCAGATTTGGATTCCTAAATGGATGAGTTTTCGTATAATATGTCATGGCTACCTGACTTGAAAGATGTCCATGAAAAATTTATACTAGAAGGTGTATCCTGTGCAGTGAGACTATTTAGTAGAATGGGTACAATAAATATGCAAATGTATATCTTTCAGATGACATAGCATTGGTATTGATATTAAACTGACACATAATTAAAAATAAGAATTCATTATGACCAGACAATGTCTTATTTGAAAACAATTTTAGATTATATAACGTGAAAACAAATATATTTTTAACAAACCCTCATTTTACCTCAGTACAAAACATTTATTTTTTAGAGATGTATTTTCTGTTCAGAAAAAGAAAATACATTTCCATCAGATACTTCTTAATCAGTTCTGTTAATGAGCAAATGTATTTGGCTTCCTTCACAAGTTCTGTGAGAAGATGCTAAAAAACTCTCCTAAGTGTGATAAAACTAGTTCCAGCCAGCTCTAACGCAGACCTGCTGCTGGCCAAAAGAGCCCATCAGAGACAGTGGAAGATGTAAAATTCTGGAAGGTAAGGAGCTAATATTTGTGTCTCAAACACTGAGAGCTGAATGGCTGTGGAAACAGCCAAGGATTGCTAGCAATAGCATACCATGAGTGAGAGCAAGATACGGCTATTAATGGGGTCAGGGCACGTAGGGCAACATTTTCCCTAGGCTATGGAGGTAAGCACAACGCAGTACAATGCAGGTTTTCTCCTTCCTTCCTTCCTTCCTTCCTTCCTTCCTTCCTTCCTTCCTTCCTTCCTTCCTTCCTTCCTTCCTTCCTTCCTTCNTTCCTCTCCTTGTTTAATTTATCTTTCTTTCTCTCCTCCATTTTATCTAACTCCTTTATCCAAAACACACTATCATGTGCTTATACAGTAGCTCAGGGACTAACATACTAATTTCCATGTCAAGTATGTAATTTAATAATAAAACTTCATCAGTTTTTTGCAGACCCTCTGAATTTTGCTGTTCCTTTTGACCATATGCATCTAAAAATCTTGAATGCTCCCTTCCCCTTAATGGTGGGATGTCACAGTAGTTCCTCTAGAATAAGGGATTTAAGAAGGGGGTAAAAACTGCTGCACAACAGCAGACAGAAGAGAAGGAAATCAGAATATATGAGAGAAACAACTCAACAATTCCCCTGCAACCTATGGTGAAGACCATGGTGAGGCAGGTTGACCCCTGCAGCCCATGGACAATCCTACACCAGAGAAGGTGGATATACTTAAATGAGGTTGGGAGGAGACACAGCTGGAACGGCTGACTCTGACTGAACAAAGGGATATTCCAGACCATATGGCATCATGCTCAATATATAAAGTGGGGTAAGAAGGAAGAGGAGAGTGGACATTTTGAGTGATGGTGTTTGTCTTCCTGAGTTACCATTATGTGTAAAGGAGTCCTGCATGCCTGGAGATGGCTGAACACCTGTCTGCCCACCTACAGTAAGTGGTGCATGAATTCCTTGGTTTGATTTGTTTGAGTGTCTGGCTTTTGTTCTCCCTATTAAACTGTCTTTATGTTATCCCACAAGTTTTCTAGCTTTTTCTCTTCCAGTTCTCTCCAGATCCCCCTGGTGGGGAAGTGAGCAAGTGGCTGTGTGGTTCTTGGTTGCTGATTGGGGTAAACCATGACAGATGTGTAAACATCAGACAAAGGTATTCTCCTTGGTGTCTTTATTTCCAAAACCAGCACCCAGACTTTTTGCCTTCGTTTTTCAAAATGAGATATCACATATTTATCTTAGTAGTAGGTTTAGCTTTGGGTTATCAAATTGACCATTTTCAATTTAACATGTTTCTCTATACTTTGTTGTTTTCCTCTACAGTGATTTTTAAGTTATCCTTGGGAATATAGATAGGAATACAGCAGCTCTTTTCTGACATAATGAAAACACTGCTGAAGTTTCATCCTAACTTTCCCAATTTATTCAAAGTCCAGTCTACATCTGCATATTTAATGCACTGCAGCTGTAAAATATTGACAATGAAGCTGCAGTTAGTTCAAGCAAAAACTTATTAAACATTTTTTAAGGATTTTCTTTTTTGAATTCTAAAAATGGAAATTTAAATATTTATTTTAATTCTTACTGTGTAAAAAGTAAGGAATCCTTCTTTTATTAGTACTGTAAGAATCAGTCATACTCACACAAGTCAGTGCCAAAATGGTGTTGACTTTAAGGAAATAATACTGTGTCCCAGCTGAACAAGTAATTATTTGAATAACTCCTTGGCAGGTCAAGGAAACAAAACAAAGATGCAAAATTATGAAGTGATTTAAATGAATTACATAGCATTGTCAGTTTAGCAGTTATGTTATTCATCATGTTAAGATGATGCAAATGTAGCATACAGAAATGCTGCGATAGCACATATTGAGTAGCAACTATGTTAACTGCTTTAGGTTTTATATGTACATGTAAAAATATTTAAATTATATAAGAGCTAAAATTCTAGCTGTTTCAAAACATGAATTTGAGGAATTTTCAGAAGATCTAACATTGCAATTGTTTTCCCTCCACATCTGTCTCCATAAGAAGACAAAATAACCAAGCAATCTCCTCTACTGAATATACCCAGTCATACCTTTATTGAATTAATTAGATGTTTATGAACAGCAGTTCTTTAGGGATGAGTATGTTAATTTTGGGATGACAGTTATTTACTTTTGTTCTGTGTTTATGTACTTGGTGGGTGATAACTAATATTCCATTCTGCATTATCTCGTCAGCTCAGCTTGCTGGAGAGCATTTTGATAAGGTAAACCAACAATGAAACTGAGCTTAAATTAAGATCTCTAGCATAATGAAACTCAATATTCACTGCTCCTATTCCATAGTTGAGATCCTGCACTCATTTTAATGCAATTAAAGTGAGGGAGGGGAAATGCTGTAGAATACTGAATATTCATGCTGAACTGCTTTTAAAACTGAGAAAGCAAACCAGCATTGAAACTGAGATGACACTAAATGTTATCTCTATATTAAATATAAATGCTTTCAATTATCTTGCTCTTGCTGCTGAAAATAATATTGAACTTTCAGGCTACAGACTTTCTTTGCGTGCTCTTAAGAAAGAAAAATGTTAAAGATGGTGGAGCTATAATTCTCCTTTTATCTTGACTTTAAAAATGCACTTTCCTGTAGTTGTGTGGCATCTGATGCAGACTGGCACTTGTTGGCCTGTACAAAATATCCAACAATAGAATGTGACGGAGTTATTTAACTCTTTTTATACCTTATATGTAAAATATTCCATATTATTTTCTTTTTTAATCCCTGTAACAGATTTAAGAGATTCATTTATGTTTTGCTCTGGGACAAATGATATGTGGTACTCCTGAAGGGAGGTACTCCTGAAGTTCAGGCTACCCCCTCCAGGTCCAGAACAACACAGGCACAATAGGCCAGGGCTTAGTTCATGTATAGGCCTTTAGGGACAAAAATTGCACACATATATTTCTGAATGTGTTTACACGTTTATGTTTGCCTGTGTATATACCTCAGAGGGTGTGTGGTATACAAATACTTTTTCCCTAAAATGCATGTGGTTGGAGGTCAGAGGCTTTGACAGTGAGTTTGCTGTGTCACCATTTCGGGCTGAAGTAAACATCTCAGTATTTATCTGATGCTCATCCTTGTGCATTGGCCAGCTCTATATATAATTCATTGAAAAGTCTTAATTGGTAGGAAAACTCAAATTCATAACATCCTGTGAGTGTTGAATTTAACCCAAAATATGACACAATGGGTAGAGTTGAGATTATTCTAAAGTATGTTTTGAGATTTAAAGGGTAGAAATGTTGACAGAAGTAAAGAAACAAGTATACAGACACAGTGGTACACAGCCAGTACATGCATACCAAGCTTCTTTGTTACTGTTTTTGCTTTACTACTGATTCATGTTCAGATAATAACTGTAGAGCTTATCATTGATATGATTTAGCTCTCTTATTTTTCCTTACCATCTTGAAGAACAGCAGGTCTTTTACCTTTAAAGATGCAAGTAGGATGATTTACAAAGTCAGTATTTTTTTTGTGCATCTATAACTTTGCATATCTCCTGTTGTTTGGTTCATCACACTCTTAAATTAGATTTAAAGGACTGAAATTTGAACTCCCCGTCTTATGACTTGCTTTACTAACATGAATTTAAGATTTCACATAGAAGCTACTGTGAGCAGTTTTTCTCACAATAATTTTGTTCTTTTCTAGAATGTTTGTAACAAAACATGACGACTAGGTATCATAAATTGTATTAAATGTACAAAAAATATGTCTCAGTCCCTGAGCAACTGTCTGAGCTCAGTCTCTGTAGACTCCGATATTGCGGTATATACTCCAATGTATTTTCTTCAGACACAGAATTGACCAAACTATTCAGAAATTGAAACAGAAAAATAGAAATTGGGAAGCTTTGGATCACTCATTAAATTACAGACGCTGCAGATTTGTCTGTGTAAGCAATATGAGTGTCCTATGGGGGGAAAAATGAAGAAAAAGTCTTTTCTTCTTCTGTAAAAAACTTCTTTTATTGTACACTTTATAAAACTCTTTAAACTTTTAACTTGAATTCTGTTTTCCAACATGATGAGTAGAGGATTATAGCACTTCAGTGCAAATAAATTCATGTTTTATAGAACACTTTTGCTTCTACAAAAATACTAGGTCAGTCCCATATACTATAGCTTAATTTTTGCTCCAGTTAAATAATTTAATTCATGTTATCCAAAACCTTGATGCATTTTTCTTTTGTTCTGCAGCCAAACTCACACCAATCTAATACACTTATTATTTACAAGAGTTTGTTAATGGCAGGTTTTTTTGTTTCAAATAGCATCAATAGGAATCTTGTTTTCTAAATTAGGGTGTTTGGACAGTACTATAAAAGCATTCAATCATCAAATGTCATTCAGAATGATTCATCTCTTGCCTTATATTTCAAGTAGGTTTTTCTACTTTTGTTGCCAAGCGTTTTGGAATTCTGTTATCCTCTAATTGAGGTTCCCTCCTGTGTGTATCCATTTACTATTTATGGGGCATTGGAGAGGTTAAACAAACAAGCACACAAACAAATAAAAAGTAGAAATACGTTCTAAGACAGTCAAATTAAAGTATTGGAAGATTTGTGTCTCATCCTTCCTACAGGAGAAGTGAAAAGCCATCCCCGAATGGTCTCAAAGTCTAACATATATGAGTTGCTAGTTTCTGGGTCAGAAATACAATTTATGCTCAATGGAAACCCTATTTTAGAAACTAAAATTTCTGTTCCACAAGGCAGGGACAGCTATATAATGAAATGAAAATCCGTAACAAGAGTTGAGTTTGGTGTGAAACATCAGTGGAAAAGCAATGCATAATTGGTGATTACAGAACAGTTCTCAGCTGAGAATTACACAGTGTAAAGGAAGCTTTACAAATAAATCTAGCTGATTGATCAACGGACATTTTGAACAGTTTTCAAATAAATTTTCAGTCACCTGAAGCATAGTAGACTTCTTGATCTGAATGACTGTTATTTTCAAATATTACTGTACAATATTTCTCCTTGGTGTGAAGGATGGTGAAAATGTATTATTATACATTTATGCTACTACTGTCTACACGCTGGAGAACACAGGCTAAAGAGGATTAAGTAATGAAAACTCATCTAATTTATACTATTGTCTGCAATGATGATTCCAAATTTGTTTTGTTCTTATTTCTTTGTGTTTCATAGAATCACAAAATCATAGAAATGTTTGTGTTGGAAGGGACCTTAAATATTGTCTCATTCCACATCCCCTGCCGCAGGCAGGGACACCTTCCAGTAGACCAGTTTTCTCAAAGTCCCCTTCACATACTAAGAGACTACTAAAAGGTCTCCCTGGGGACTTTTTTCTCCCTAGGCCGAGCTACTCCAGCTCTCTCAACCTGTCTCCATAGAAGTTCTGCAGAGCTCTGATCCTATTTGTAGCCCTCCTCTGCACTTGCTCCAGCAAGTCCGTGTCCTTTTTATACTGAGGGCCTTGGACTTGGACGCAGCATCCTAGGTGGGGTCTGTGAAGGCAGAGTCCAGGGGGAGAATCACCTCCCTCCACCTGCTGGTCACTTCTCTTTTGGTGTAGACCAGGACGTGGTTGGCTCTCTGGGCTGCAAGTGCCCATTGCCACATATGCTGAGCTTTATGTGCACCAGCACACCCAAGTCTTTCACCTCAAGGCTGCCCTTAATCAATTCTCCGCCCACACAGTATTTATGCTTGGGATTGCCCTGACCCACATGCACAACACATAAAAATTTTGTATATGAACACAAAGAAGTTAAATATTGTATATATATATATATGTTATATGTATATATGTAATTGACATTTCTTTTCTCCTACCCAATAAATATATTTTGACTGTATATTCTGCACACTTGTTAAGTGCTCAAGATGTGGAACAAAGCAAAGGTACATTTAATGTTTCATTTAATTTTTACATGAAGGATTAGAATTCAATATAAGAAATATAATTCTAATTATTTACAAAGAGTCTTTGAAAAATTAATTGTAATCCTTTTTCTGCCATTGACATACCATTTTTATTTAAACAAGATAGAGAAAAATATGGGAACTACACTTCTATTTAATATTTTACAAAGGATTAGAGATAAAATGCCGTTTACCATAAATATAGTAGAAAGTCACTGATATCTGGAAGAATACTTTCTATATGATACAAGAATTTGTTTTCCAGCATAAGTACAGATAAACTGTCTTCCTTAGAATATTTTTTTTTGCTTCCTTGCAATATTATTGAACTGAAACAAGTCACCTAATTAGCTGGTTTATTCACCTATGAGGCAGGTAACTAGCAATCATTTTTTTAAAATTGCATTTCTGTTTGTGCTGCAGCTCCAGTCACAAATTAACAAATCTTTCTCTAGATCCACAAAGCTTTCAAAAATAACATGAATTACCAAAGAGAATAGTACAACCTTGGACTCTCCATGCAGCTATCTGCAGTATAAACCTTCATATAAGAAGTGGAATTAATGACCAGGATGGAGAAGCAGCCTTTATCATTATTCATGTCTGAAATTTAAATAGCAAGTCCTTGACACTTTTCTTCAGATCACAGTACTGCCTCAAAATCTAGCCAAAGATAAGAAGGGACATCTGCACAGTTGCACAAAACTGTGATTCTGGTGAAGCAGCTGAAAACCTTGCAGCACTGTGGAAGCTTTGGAAGCTTATTGTGCTTGTTGCAGAATGTGGCAGAATTTCATGTCTGTCCAGGACAAGGTGGAACTGAACATGTATCCGAGTTGTCCTGTTTTTCATCTAAACAAGTATATGGTTTTTAATAGAAGAAAGGATTGTTTGGTAACAACAGATTTCTTGCCTTTTCAGAAGTTTAATGGATTTAATTTTTTTAGTTCTCAAGTAATTCAGTAAAGCATCAGAAAAAAAAATCACACAGCACCCCTCCCCCCCTCCAAAAGAAATCCACAATTTAGACCACAGGATTTCAGGAACATAATCAAAGTAAAAAAATTATATTATAATGACTTTTTTGCCTAATGAAAAACCAGGTGTATTTAGGTCAGAATCTCAATACAAACTCACTTCCCTCTTTAGAGTGTATATATTTATTAAAAATTAATTTCTGCCCATTCACAAGGTCACCAACATATATGTGTTTACATATATAAACACCAACTCTTTATATGTGTAAATGGCTGAATATTATCGATAAAGTATATGATTCCCTTTGATAATATTTTCAATACTAGTTTTGCCTTGGTATCCATCTGCTTTGGAATGTGTCCATGTCATCTTCTTTTAAGAGATTTCAAAATCAGAATTTTTAACTGTCTTCTATACAATAATTCAAAAATTGATCATTTTTTGAAATTGAACAAATTCAAATGAATGTTTTGACTAAAACTATGTCTTTTTTAATGGTAAACTCCTTTAGAACAAAATGGCAGTGTTCTAAATTGGAACAGTTCTAAATGGACTGTTTATATTTTCACTGCATGCCTAATTTATCTCCATGAATGGAATTTATGTTTTTATAAAAGAAAATATTTTTACAAGATGAAATTATTTTTCCATGGGTCCTTGGCAACCTCATGAGGTTCAAAAAGGTCAAGTTCAAGTTGCTGCACTTGGCTCAGTGCAACTCCCAGTATCAATGCAGGCTGGGGGAAAAAGGGATTCAGAATAGCCCTGCCAAGAAGGACTTTGCCGTACTGGTGGATGAAAGGCACAAATTGACCAGAAGTGAGCACCTACAGACTAGAGAGACATCTGTGTCTGAGGCTGCGTCAAAAGCAGCATGACCAGCAGGTCAAGGGAGGTGATTCTACCCCTCTATTCTCATGAGGTTCCCACCTGGAGTGCTACATCCAGCTTTGGGGGTCTGAAGAACAACAAGGATATCAAACTGTTGGAATGTGTCCAGAGGAGGGTCACAAAGATGACTGGAAGGATGGAGCACCTATTAAAAAGGGTAAGGAAGCTGAACTTCAGCCTGGATAAGAGAATATTCTGGGGAGACTTTAGTGTGACCTTTCAGTGCTTAAAGTGTGCCTACAAGAAAGGTGAGGAAAGAATTTTCAACAGTCCTTTTGTGACAGGAAAAAGGAAATGGTATTAACCTGATGGAGTGTCAGTTCAGGGTAGATATAAGAAAGATGTTTTATACAATGATGGTGGTGAAAACAAAGGAACCTGTTGCCCAGAGTGGTAGTAGATGCCCCATGCCCGGAAATATTCAAGGTCTGATTGGATGGGGCTCAGAGCAGCTTCATCTAGTTGAAGATATCCCTGCTTTCTGCAGATGAGAGTTGGACTAGGTGGCCTTTAAGGGTCCTTTCCAGGCCAAACTATTCTATGGTTCTATGATACTGTGAGAATACCAACAATTCTCATTTGACTTCAGGGGCATTAATAAAAAGTAAACTCTCATTTTCTAAACAGTAGCAATGCTGAGTATTTTCAATTCGAAAAAAGTTTCAGAAATTTCTTGAGAAGACAAGGGAAGGAGAGGAAACTGAGAAACGGAATAGGGTTTTTTTTTTCATCAAAAGCTTTTAATCTTATTCTGTGAAAGCAATTCGTAAAGGAATCTTCTGTAGACTTCAATAAAAATCGCACTGAACAGGCAATCAGTGAGAGCTGAATATCAAAGACGACAACAAACAATCAGTTCTAGCATTTTTATTTAAAACCTTACTTTTTTATCATAAGTTTCTTTTTAAATTAGGCTGAACAGTTCTAGGGAGCAATTTGTAACAGCAGTTTAAGATATGAGCCTTAGTGTGGGGTTCCCTTAATGAATCTCCCTTTTTACTTGCTACATAAATATCTTGAACTAAATATATGAACATTAAATCACTAAAAGATGAAGTTGATTCCTTTATCTGGTACTTCTTGATTTTTTTACTGACTTGTAACAATAAAAATAGGTAAAACATATAAATAGTGTTAAACATAGTTCCTTACAATTTTCTTCGTAGTTTCATGGTGATATAATGAAGATTTTTATTTATTTATTGTGTGAAAGCTGAATAAAGGCTTTCTCAACTGATTATTAAGAGAAACAATAAATATCATTCCATTACAGTGGTTCTCAAATGTTCCTCTGAAGATGCTGCCTCCAAAGAAAATTTTCAAAAGACAAAGAAACACCAGGGTAAAATGAACTTCAGTTTAATCTCTGAAAAAAAGAGGCATACAATACTTTACTTGTGACCAGTACTGATTTTCTTTGACGCGTGACATCTTCTACAAATATTTTTGTGAAAAAAATACATATCGTCATGCCTTATGACTAGCTGAAAAACGTGGAAAACATATCCGATAATCTGTTATTAACAGAAAACAGTATTTATTTCATCAATCACGTAAGTCAGGATGTAGATCTGTTTGTTACCCTTTGCTTTGGTACCTCTTTGTTCGATTTGGGTTTACATAAACTCTGAGAGAAAACAGATAGATGCCTTTTAAATTAGGTCTTCTTTACTTCCCTGATATAGTGAGGGTTAATACAGGGAAGTTCAGTAAATATAAATTATTGAGCTGCAGGTGAAAATTAAATAAACTTAATTTTCATGTCTTTGTATTTTTACATACTGAAGAGCAACATTGTTTTTGAGAATAGGGAAATAATAATGGATTTCATGGTGAAGGAGCATTTAAAAGAAATACCTAAATCATGAGGAAGTAGAAGTTCACTTTGATGGAGAATGTATAATATTGAAAAAGAAAGGAAGCTTATAAAGATAAAAAATAATAAAAAATTGCACACATTTTAAAAGAAGGTGATAAAGAAAGTGGTTACACTTAATGCAGACAAAACAAATATAAACTTCTTACATTTCAAATCCAATGGTATAAATGGGGTAGAAAAAATGCATTGCAGATGTAATTTCCAGCCTCTGTTGCTGCAAATAATCTTCTATATTCTTGAGACAAACTATACTGTTGTGCTTCTAGCTCCATCAACAAGTGTCTTAAGATTCAAACAGATGTTCCTGGGTTTTTTTGCCCATTGGTGCCAATACTCATTATAACTTTGCCCAGAGGAGTAAGGGAACTAATAGAGTATATCTGTAGCATTAACTTGCTGAGAAATGGTCCATCTATGCCAGAGATTTGCTTCAGAGAACACAGACTTTTATTCAGATTTTTTTCCCATGGTGCTCATCATAGATATCCCAAATACCTATGAGTCACAGAGGAGTATAGATGGGATAAAATACGTAATGGACTGGTTTGCATTGTAGATAATTTCCCAAAGACACAAAGCAAATCTGAAAGAGTTTATATGCATACATTTTTAATTACAAATTTTTATAGCTTAAGCATATTGTATTGCAAGCAAATCAAGGTTCACTTACTCCCCTATGAGCCATCATAATCAAGGAGTAAAATTCTTTTTTTTTCCCCACACACATTAAAGGAATACAATAAAAAAGTTCTTAGTCCAATGATAAAAAGTATTTTTATGGGTCTACTTTGTTAAAAGTTCTCATTCTAAAAAAAAAAAAAAAAGTAACTTGTTTTTCAGCACTAAATGGATGAAGGATGCAACACATCAGTGATTAAGTTCGAAAACTCAGAGATATATACAAGTTTAGGAAGAATGACTGTGAAAATGTACACAAGATCCATGGCAGAACTCATAAAAATAGAATGTATGTGTTTCCAACCTGTTGTATTTGAAGGATTCTGCTGATTATTCTTTTACCTAATACAAACTGTGATTTAGTTTTGACCTGTAAGAGCCTGTAGTTTTGTAGGGTTTTTCAAGTGTGAGGGGGGAAATAGCTTGTTTTTGTATATTTCACTAGCAAAAGATAAAGGCAGTTCAGTGTTTTAAACAAAGTACTACACTTCATCTTCATGTCCTTTAAAATCACTTTTAAAGTTCTGTTCATGGATTATACATTTCTATCAGTTCTCAAGTAAAATATCCTATATAACTCACAGATTGTAAATTCATTCTGTTACGAGTTGTGTACATCTCCTGTATATATGCTACTTAGAATGCTTGCACATAAACAGTAAACCTAATGAATAAGTTTTTGTATCTTTTTGTATTATTTGCCCAAAATATATAGGGTATCTTCAAGGCCAGTTTACCTTTGTTGATAACCTGAGTTGACCTTTGTATGCCCAGGATTTCTGGATGTTTGGAAACTCTAAATATCCTCTGAGCAGATGGGTAAATGTTCAAAAATTCAAGGTTACAGGATACCATGAATTCAACTTACATGCAAATTCCTAGTGGACAGAGAAGGTTTTAGAGAACTCTGAATACACTCATGACATTTCATTTATGAAAATGCTTGACGTCTAAAAACTTTTATTAGCACAAACTTTAAGAATTCTTATTTTTAAAGAATAACTACCCTGTGTACAAAAAAGTGAGATGGAACTGTGGTAATTATGTATAGGGCCATGGCCAGACACTATTTTGAAGAAAGCATCCTACTTCTTCAGTCTGTAGAAAACCCTTTGTCTTTCATGATACATCTCTGGAAATTTACATGTCATAGGCAAATCTCTAGCTCAGAGTTCTAATAAAATTGTGCATGCAGCTAAAACTATGGGACATCTTCCTGAATATTTAAAAAAATACTTTTCTTTCTTATTTTCCTGTCCAAAAGATCATTCCTATTTAAAAGCAGCCCATGATTTCTTTTGGAGGAGACCTAGTATGATGGACATCTCTTACAATTTTAATAATTTCTCAGAGAATAGAAGTACGTAGGATCTTAATACCATTCTTGTAAAAAATTGAAATATATTCATGATTCTGACCTTTTCCTCACAAATTAACAATTACATAAGAAAAGAGCCTCTGAAAAGCTAAAGGACTTTCTCCTTTCTGTGTTACTTTATTTTTACCAGAAGACTCAAATAATGCAAGTTTAGTTAGATGTAAATGGATATCCAGGGAGTTACCCAAATAATCAAAGTCCAGTCTTTAAGCTATTCCAAACTATTGTCTAACACTACGAAACTGATCCAGTACCTGATACCTGATCTGGTATCTGATGCTACTGAGTTGTCACCTTCCAGTTTCCTTCTTTATTCCTAAGACTTAAAACCTTTTCACTTCAGTAATTATTTTTAAGGTTCTTAGAGTCACTAATGATCTGCATCCATGCAATATCTCTTTTAATACTTTCTGTTCTTGTACTATTGTAACCTACGTACATTCGCAAAGCTTTTTTCTCAGTTTAGCAATTTTCTCAGTAAATCTAAACCAAGGTCACACTGCAGTTTTCCATCTAACAATGCCTCGAGAGATCTCTCCGAGACAGCTGAGAGACACCTGGTGTTATGACAGTAGACACAGAGAATTGGATTCCCCAAATACCATACATCAAAACGCTGCAGTATGAAAAGATCATGCATCCAGACAGCTTGGGAGCCAGTGTGTCCTTCATGAGGAAATCATAATAGTTCACATGGGACACGTGATTAACTTACACACTTTTAGGTTGTAACATTCAGGCACATACTTTAGCAGGTACTAACAGCTTAGGTGTGACTTGTATTTGGTTCTGAGCAAAACTGCATTTTCTGAGTGTCAGATCATTATCCCAAGGTAAAAACCTCAAAGAATAAAACCCCCAAAACTCCTCATACTTTCTATGCGTTATTGAACACAATGCACTATTGACAACAACTACAATATTGGTAGAATTGTTGATTCTGAACTAATTCAGAAAAGTCTGGCATGGTTAGTCTCCAGAGATATAAACCTTGTTTCTCTCTAACCCTTCTCCCATTCTTCGAGGAAACTGAAATATTACTCCAGTAAAAGCTAGTAACATATAACTCTAAAGGAAATACAATAAAGAAGTGGAAGGGCATGATTGTCGTATTAAGCAGGTCCTACAAATATCAGTAGGAGCCATTTCTTTGAGTTAACTGGCTATTTTAATCTGAGCTTTCTGTATCACATGTTGTTTCTTAGCCTATCCACCATCTGTGACTGAATTACTTGCAGGGAATATTTTGTCCTTGTGCGAGGCAGGTTGGAGCAGTATCTATAATCTGAAAACTCTAAGGACAGCAGGCAACAAAGCAGGTTCTCTGTTTTTTTTGGTTTTTTTTAACCGATGAAATCCATCAGCCAGTTACTTCGGGGATTCTGAGTAAAAACTATTTTAAGCTCTAAGCATGTGTGTAGCAATTGTGGAGAAAGACTTGGAGTGCCTACAACAAACTGGTCCAAGGCACTTTAGAAAGCAGTGCCATTCTTTTCCTGCTCTTTCCTCTGAAGTCATGCCTGGCTTTTACAAGAAGGGCCTGTGCTGGGAGTGAATAGTAATCATTCCACATCCAAGGCAATGAGTAAATCCTCAGGGGAGCTGAGGAACATATGTGAAAGCAATTGCTGTGACTCCTTTTGAAAGGTTACAGAATGCATTCCCCTAACACCCTGTCATTCTCTGTTCTGCTGACTAACATAGAAACAAGTGTGGGACTGGGTTTCTCCCTTCCATGCCCACCCCTCACTCTCTGCCTTATGCTTTCCACCCTTTCTGAGCACATCAAAGCCCTGGGGTTTGTGACAGCACTTTGCTCGAGGCAATTGCTGCTAGCAGGCTCTCTCCTGTCCTCATGACTTGGTAGGACTACGTATTTAATATCGGTTCAAAAAAATCCTCAAATTAAATACGTGTGTAAAAAATATTTGTTATGTTGAGAAAAATGTCGGTTTTGTAACACAGAAAACATTTTTCTGGTTTGTCACTGTAAATATTGAGCAAGGAGCAAGTTGTTTGTCTCCACCTACTTTAGTAGGATAAAATTTTAACACAGATGTCATAATGTCTGTTATTCTAGGAAAAAATTCATTCCATTAAATTAATGACTGAGTTTTTTTCATGCTGTTTTGAGACAGTAGGCTGTTAAAATGAGTGAAAAAACTCTTTCCACAAATCACTTGTATTAGTGCAATTAGACCCAGAAAAACTTCAGGAACAGCAAATATTTTTAGCAACTTGAATTTAGGAAGATGGTAACTGGTCAGCTTTTTTAGTTAGGTCTTCTTGAGAAAAATGAACTTTGTTAGTGGATGTTAAAAAACAGTGGAAGATGTCTTTTTGACTGGAACTATAGTCTCCTAGAAGATTGCTGGAATTTAATTTTAAAAAGTAGAATGAAAAAGCAATCTTAGAGGACAATAAATAGTCATAAATCTATTCAGTTTAAAGTTTCTGGCAATTTTTGAATTAAGTGAATTTTTCTTAAATCTTCAATTAAAAAGTCATTCTGTTTTTTCCAGTTTTCCCTGAGATCTACCTCATTTAAAGCACAGAATTGCAGTATCAGGGAAAATATGGAGTACAACAAGAGGTAAAATAGTTGACCAGTTGCTAACTTTAAAGTTTCAATATTTTAATTCTGAAACAGATTACAAAAATAAAGTTAAGTGCAGCATTCTGGAATTAAAAAAAAAAAAAAAGAAAGAAAATAAAAGTAAATTAAGAAGTAAAGTTTCTGATCATCCAAATTACAAGAAGGCAGGTATGTAAGTTATAGTAAAATATAATAAAAGTCTTATTCAGGGCACTTTGAGCAGTCTCAGATTTCAAAGCAGTATTCACTATTCAGTGTTTGCATTGAGTCATCTCTCTGATATCTGACCTTGGGCCGCCAAAACCAGAGCTTTGAAAGTGACCCAGAGATGAAAATGTAATGCAAATAGATAGATAAGCAAATATAGAAATAATTCTTGAGTCCTCACTAGCACTTTTGAACACGAATTATTTAGAATCAGCTTACTGTTTTCTTATTTACACTTCTTAACCTTGTGTTCTTCTTTCATATTCATAAAACATATGATTTTAGGCGCATCATTGTGGTGTGATGTCCTTTTCACAAATGTCATGACATTTGTCCTCCAAGCTGCTATCTATTCACTTCCCTCATTAGCATTCCTGCTTGGAGGCTGTCCATGCTCTTCTCCTTATTCCTGTGCCAATTCATGGTACCTGGCCACAGTAACCTTTCAAACGGTGTAGGACGTGGAATTCCCTAGGTTTAGGATAATTTCAATATGTAGTTGAAGTTATGTATGCTTGGACAGATGCCCAGGTGTTTGTGAGGCTCCATCCTCATTTATAATTTAAAAATCCTGAACTACTTTTACCAAATAAGATAATATTTATTCAGATTTGATTCTTCAAGAGACATGACATAATTATGCAGAGGGAGAAACACAGGCAGAAATACAAGAGAGTTGTCAAGGCAGAAGGGGCACCAGAGAAGAAACGTTGAAGAAAAGCAAACTAGGTACCCAGATCAGGGCAGGAGGAAAAGCAGCCACCCCAGAACAGAGAGTGAGGAGGCTGAGGAGGAAGTGTGACTGCAAAAGAACTGCAGCTGAAGGAGGCACCCACATCACAGTAACAGGGCAGAACCTGCACTGAACTCCAACTGCTGCATTGCCCCTCACCAAAGCGACCGGGTATAAAATGGGACACCAGGAAGTAGGGAGGAAAGGTGGTTTTCAGGTATTTGTTTACTTGATTCTTATTTATTTTTCAGGATTGGAAACCAAAAATTTCCTAATGGGCAGTTGATTAAATTGATTGTAGTTCCCTACTTGAAATACTTTTTTGTCTCAGGACAGGTCTTCAGCCCTTTTGAAATAAAACATGTAAAACTTTAGAAACTGATGTAATGTTTTCCTTTCTGTAGAATTTTTTTTTAGGAATAATGACTAGATCCTCTTTATTAAAAATTATACGAATAATATAGTGATGAATTTGGAACAAATGGTTAAGATGCATAGAAGTAGGATCACTACTATATTAGATCATTTATGTAATTGACATAAATGGATTCACTGGCCATATCCATAATTAAACATGATTTTAATTTTTCAGCAAATTACATTTTTAATGTATAATACCCTCTCTGTCTTTATCTCATCTCATGGCTACCATTTATTTCTACAAATTATAAACCTCCTCTTTCAATGTGTGAATTATTTTTGAGAATGTAAAAATAAATCAGTTAATGAATTAACAAGATTTTAAAATAAGACACTCTCAAAGATATTAAAATATTCTGTTGATTGGAGTGTGTTTTTATACCTTGTAGTAACATGATAGGTTCCCCAAACTTATTGGCTAGTGACTTCAAAAGAAAGCAGATTCTTTTTAACTTGTGTTTATCATATATTTACTCTAATCCCCTGAATTTAGTCCATAAACACATGCTTTCAGATAACTTTCCTGGTTTTGTTTTTTTCTTAATGTGCTTGACCTGTGCATTCCTTTATCTGGTTACTTTTGTAATTTTTTTCAAATACAGCCTTATCTTTGTATTTCTGGATATGTAAGCCTCCTACTGTACCATTATTTTCATATCTACTGACTAATCCAAAGTTCTAAACATAAGAAGTAATTTTATATGTGTTTTCTGAGACAAAAATAAAAACTATCAATGGATTATAAAAATAATATCTGTTCTGATATGACACTGATAAATAAGAGGTGAATAGTCATGTGAATAAGACTGATGATAAATGTTTTCAGATGGGGGTCAAGGAATTTCTTGATTAAAGTCAATATAGCAGAATGATGCCTGGGAAATGCCCTTTAAGGTCAGTGGAACTACAGCCTAGATAGTCAAGAGCATATTTCAACCCCAAATTTACTGTGACCTGTGGAAGAGTTCTCCCTGCTGTCAATTTTGTATTTAGTGTCTAGAGTTGATTTATATACAGACTGTTGTAGAGTTCTCTAACAAAATATTTTATATTTATGTTCTTAAGAGTGATTAGAGGTGAACATCTGTGCCCCACACAAATTATGTCATTATGAAATTAACTTTCAAAAGTTCATAAAGAGATATGGTAGCTGCAACAGCTTGCTTATTCATAACAATATGGTGACCCAGATATCTGACAAGCTAGAGTCGTTTACCTTTCTTCCTCTTGGCATGTGTGTCAAACATAAGAAAGTGCATACAGAACTATGACAAACTATAAATTATAGAGAAAATAAACCTATATTTTCATAGGATTGTTATATAAGGTGAATGTTGTAGCTAATATATAGGAGATGTACTGCTAAGTTGTTAGGAAAACCAGACTGTCTGCATGGGCCTACATGCATAAAAGCCTGCATAATTTGAAAATTTGACCATATGTATAATTGAAAAATTAGATATTTATCTGCTTTATTTAATCAGAGGAACCAAGGTTGAGAAATATTTGTCCTATTCAGCTTTGTAGTTTGACAAAACAAAAATTCCATAGTCATTTATTAGCAGCTGCCCATTATCATAGCATGGCTGCACATATGAAGTATGAAACTTAAGATGAAATATCCATCTGTATTACTTTAGCTCAAGCTGATTATAGAATGTTCTGCTTCTGGGAGCCATCTGATTTAGACAGTAATGCATGATAAAGAGAGAGAAATCTGTCACAACACTGTGGTTTTTGAGACAGAGAAATAAAGATAACAGAGGAGCAAAGTTAAGGTAAAAATCCTTGTGACAATATGGTCCTTTCAAAAAAACTTTCTTGCTTTGTTTTCAAATTTCTGCATTTAAATGATCAAGTTTATCACCAATTTTCCATCTTTGTGACTTTCATTGGTAAGTCTTTTCAATGGCAACTGTGCCTATTCATAATGTTATCGTATAATAATGCAACTTTTTTTTAAGTGGCACATGGTCATTTTGCTTTTTTTTTTCTTTTGTTGGGTTTTTTTCTGAGGTATCAGTTATTTAATATCAGTGCTTCACAAATTCAGATAATACTGTCTGTTTCACAGAACGAAAACTGAAATAGTCACAAATCTTTCATGTGGCCCCACACTGATTTCACACTGGGATATAGGCTAGCTCTCTTTTACCAAGGCTGATTACTGACTCTGTGAGACAGCAGGGTTTAGCACTTTTTCATTGGACACCTTGCGTAATGATTTGCACCTACAAAACATGTCTAGAACTCTACCTTTTCAAAATAGTATTTTATACAATTCAGAGGGAAAGACAGTGCAAAAAAATTAAGCTCAACATTTTAGACTGACAAACTCTTGAATATTGCTTCATAAAATTCCCAGCTTTAACTCTTGTTGTACTGAGACTTTTACAAAGTTAAAAGGATACATTCCAGAGTTTTTGACAAAGCTGCACTACTTTGATGGTGATTGGAGATCTTCCAAACCAATGTGTAACCTATGTAAAAAGAAGCTAATTCATTGAAAACTCACAGCAAAACACCTCAATGAAAGTGAATGAGAGTTCTCACATTCACCATATTAAGGTCCACTCTTTTGTCACACTCTGCTGTGCTCCCCTTGGAAAGATTATTGCTACAGGAGATAGAAAAGGAAATAATGCCAGTTGTGCAAGTCATAAATACATTTTCTATACCCTCAAAGAAATAGCAGAAAATATGTTCTAAATTGAGCTACATTGTGTATGTGCTGGTGGGGGGTGGGAATATCTAGACAAAAAAAAGCATAACCTGAGGAAGAAAGAGTTCTGCTTCTGTGAATATGAGGCCATCATTGTGCTTTAAGCAGATGCAAAGCCTTTCTTGTTGCAGATCAAGGAGCAAACACTGTAGCCGGCAAATGATTAAACAGAGCCATTTCTCTAAAAGCTCTTAAAATATTGTCAAATAAATAGCAAAAAACCCCAAACACCTGCAATTTGCCTAGAAATTATTGTCACATTAGTAGGGGGATAGAGTAGAGTTTTCTTTAGGCACAGCATGGTCCAACAGAAAATTTTGCTTCCTGTGCATGGGCTCTAAATTTGTCTTAAAAGAAAAACTGATACAAGTAAAGAAATTTCTATGAGCTGTCACAAAATTCCACTCTGCAAACTATAAGCACTCAGAATAGAGATGCACAGTTTGGTCCCAAAGTTAAGAGAAGATCAAATGAGTAGTGAGTAGGGCTAGACTATATGTGCTGCAAAAAGCAGGTAAGACTGATGATTTGATAAAGGCTCTTTTAGGAAGGACAAGGCAGGAGGACAAGGAAGAGGAGTTTCCCTTTATGTGAGACAGCAACTGGAATGGATGGAGTGAGTACATGAAGCTCATGTACACATGAAGTGCAATGCTAATAGTAACTTTGAAAAAGATGCTAAGGTATTTAATTTAGCAACAACATTTCAGGGCCTAAGTAGATTTTTTCCCCCCTATCTTTTGCAGTTGTAATTGTTATCTATTTTATTTTGCCCAAATAAATTAAGAGTTGAATGATGAATATTGTCAACATTGTTTACCTTCATCAGTCACAATTACTCAACTCATATGAATAAGATACATCGTACTGTTTTAAAATTATTGAGATGTATTCTTAATGTCATACATTATCATAGAATTATTTGGTTCAGTGCTGAAGTCAACATTTTGTAAAGTTTGACCACAAACCTAAAAATTTTAATTGTAGAGCTCGTTGGCTTTTATCATTTCTGGCAACTGATCATTTTTGTTTCATAGGTACTATGAAATTCTTTTGTAGTCCTATCAACAACCTTACTCTCTCTTTAAATGGACCTCCCTATTTTAGTCTTTCCTCAGAGTTTTTCAAACTTTTTATCATTCTAGCTTCACTTTCTGAATTTTTTTAAATTTTACTGTCTTTTTAGCAGAAAAAATGTGATATGAAAATTTAAAACAATTTGATGAATTTATTTTTGCACGCATAAAGATGCAAATATTGAATAATAATCATAAAAATCAATGACTTGCACTTAAACCAGCATTAAATTTCAGTAAAAGAAAGGAAAGTATCATGAGCTCCACTGAGTTCCACATAGGATAAAAAATTAAAGAAATTTTAGATTCTTTCTTTGGATAAAGAAATTGATATAAAAATACCTGTTGTATTTTTGTTTCTACTTGTAGTGATTTTAGAGTGAGTACAAATTTAACATACATCTATGCTTAATAATATCAATCTCATGCTTTTTATTGTGGATCATTTCTTTGCAGTTAAACTTTTTAGTACTTTTGACATGTAATGACTACCTGTCCTGTTATCTTTACTTGAATGAATGGAAAATTATATAACATCAAAATATATATCTATATGCAAAGTTTTGACATTCTAGAAGGAGTATTTCAACATACATATATTTCTAGAAATTATAATATTTACCCATATAAAATTTCAGCTGAAGACAACCAATTCACAGGGGCATATGCAGACTGGCTAAATGGCAACTCCTTTGCATTAAACTTTTTTTGAAATAAGATATCCAATTCAGCTGGTTTTTTGACTGTCTTACTACTGACATGATTGAGCATCAAGTAGCTCAGCGTCTCCATGTCATGATCCTGTGTGTGCAAGATGGCTAGTCTAGAAAGAGGTTGTGGTTGTAATTTCCTGGTCAATGCAGAATTAAAAAGTTCTGTTTGTAATTTGATAATCAGACAAAACACAGAAATATTCAAATTAACAATATACAAGATGTTAGTGATGATAGGGAAGGAACCTACCCTGAAGGGATTACTATCGACTGAAACACCATTCTGTAGCACAGGGATGAATTATCTGCACACGTATTGGTAACATAGTCTTCCACCTGCCCCCGTTTTGCTTGACAGGACACATCACATATGTAAAGAAATCATACTTTTTTTTTTTTCTGTTTCAAATATTTGTGTCTGTGGATAGTATCTGCAATATCTCTCAAGGTGATCTGTTATCTGTCTTCCTTAAGATAGCATCAATTTGTAATCAAAGTTTTATCTTCATGAAGGTTTCTGACCTCATTCTTCAAAAAAACTTTAGATTAGCTACCAAGTTTCCTTGGATTTACCACATGGGAATTATGTCAGATTTTAACTATATTTTTTATTAAATTGATTTGTACATTTGTGCTTACGGTGGAAATAACAAACATGAATAAAATATTTAATATCTTCCACAACAAATAATCAGCAATTCTTTTACATAGGCATACCAAGTATCTAAATAGTTGAAGAAGTCTCATATTGACCACAAAAAAACCTGTTTGTTCAGCAGAATTTTCTTGTTGATTTTATGCACTACAGTGTGCATTCTGAGAAATCACCCAGTTATTAAATATAGAAGTATGATTTAGAAAATGTATTTTTGATATATTCTACACTGCCTTATGCTATGGGACTCCAGTGTAGTGCACCTTATTTTACCAAGGCCATGAGATAACATTATAAATTTAATTTATTATTGAGGACTCAAAAGAGTCCTCACGAGTGGTCAGGTGGTGACAAGTAACACTGTGATCCAAATTAAGAATGTACAGATTGACATGAAAGTTGGAGTCACAACTATCTTTACGCTTTAATATAGTACGTGCTTAGATAGAAACCTTAGTTAATAAAAAGTGAAGCAACAGAGCTCTGTGAAAAGATTCTTCAATGAAAATTCTATTTCATAGGGTTTTGTGGGGGTTTTTTCTATCAGCTAATGATATTTGTTTGCTAAAGTGTTATTGTGAGTAAAATGAGCAAAAGACTCCAGGAGTAACAGAAGTGATATCATTATGTGAGATAATTGTACCAGAAAGGCTTATGTTGGAAGGGACTTTAAGGATCATCTAGTTCCAGCACCCCTGCCATGGACAGGACATCTTCCACCAGACCAGATTGCTCAGAGTCCCATTCAGCTTGGCCTCAAACAGTTTCAGGGATCAGGCACCTACAACCTCATCAGGCAACCTCTTACAGTGCCTCATCACCTTTACAGTAAAGAATTTCTTCCTAACATCTCATCTAGACCAGCCGTCTTTCAGTTTAAAACCATTGCTCCTTGTCCTGTCACTCTCTGCCGGCAGAAGTCTGTCTGCCTCCTTTTATAAAGCCCCTGTAAGATACTGGAAGACCTTCCCAAAGCAGCCTTGTATCAATTTTTGCAGGATGAGGATCATCTCCTGAATGATTGTTTTTATTTTACTGTTAGTATTTACATTTGAATGCAAGTATCGCTTTTTTTGCAACATATGAATATTGGGCAGCTTCCTAAGGTTAAATCGTCAAAAAATATTTTATAATATACATTCAAATTAATTGCAAAATAATAATTGGATTCAAATGCAAGACAGTGGGGTTTTGTCTGCTGTGCCACCCCAAAAGGTAAAATTTCTTTCAGTCATTCCATGTTTCATTTGTTATTTTATTATTTCTGAAAGTTAACTACCGACTTTTGTTTATGCAAAATGCAAATGCATTTTAGAAAATGTGATCTTCCTCTAGATATCTTGATATTCATCACAGTCAGTATCAGTTTTAAAAACAAACTTTGAACAGAAACGTCTCAGCTTCAGCAATATCATGTAGAAATTCAATATATATTGTCTCTTAGATAATGTTACCAAATAGGAAATTTTTGTCCTAAAAAAACCAAACCTGCTAACTAACTTTGCACATGGCAAAGCTTTTTCATTAGAGAACATAATTCAACTTCTGTGGAATTACGTTTTAAGTATTTTTCATTTGGATATGTTAAATCCATCCCCAGTCTGCTATAAAACTGGCAAATAGGATGAGATGATCCCCAAAAATGAATAACCATAACTAACTAGCTAAGAAGCACAACTCATTTTCCCTGTTATCGATGTCACTATCAGCTCTCTGCACATGGAGACTATTATTGCAACTGTCATAGAATTAAATGAAATCTATCCAGCAACATCTGGCTCTTCTGAAGAAAATATGAATAATTTCACCAGCTTTCTCCATCTCTGCCTGCTTATTCTAATTATGATGTAATGGAGGACATCAGCAGGCTGTGGACTTGGTGATTAACCCAGGGCAGATGAGAAATAGGTGTAGCGGGATGAGCAAGGCACATAGATCAGCTCAATCAATTATCTTTTTTCTCAAGGCTCTTAAATACAGCAGTGACCTTGTGATGGGAAACAGTAAGTTACACTTGAACCCATTTAGGAGGTCAGACATTTCCCAATACATTACAGGAGCTAAATTCTTGTTTTTAAATTCAGTTACATAAAAAGGAGTATGCATAAAAATGTACAAATTATATATGTGTATGTACATAAATATATATGGATAGATAGATAGATAGATACAAACTTTGCCAGCCTTTATGTTTCTAATACAGGGGTAAACATTTAACTTCTTCATTTCCTCTTTTCATTATTAGCCTACACAGCATTCCTCCCTTGTTTGTTTCCTATTCTGATTAAAAATCAGTCTGCAGGTATCAAAGTAGAATGGAAAATGATATGACAGTATAGTTATTAGGAGAAGAAAACCAAAAAACCTCCAAATGTTATTTCCAGTCTTCACATAGGAGTGTGGACGCATCAACAAAATCTCAGTTTTAAAGTATACTCATTTGTATTGCTTGGTGTTTTAAAGACTGTGGAGCTCATTTAATTCAGATTGCAGATACATCCAGCTTCTTGCCTGAAACGTTATCACTGTAGAGCAATTGGACTAATGATCCTAGATTTATTCTGGTATCATTATAAGCTGCCTACGCTAAATGAAGCAATTCGGTGCAGCCAGACACTCATCCACAGTGTCGTCTTTGGCATCATTAGTTGAAACTTTGTGCTATCAAAGTAGTTATAATGGAATGGGGAATCTACATACTAACATAGTTTCCTATACTGCTTATTTTAAAGAGAAAGTAAGAAACATCCATCACAATAAAGACAGAGAGTAAACAGGGAGAACAAATCCAACTCATTAAGATGAATGATTTTAAGTGAAGGTGGACGAGTTTCACAAGGAAAGTAAAAATGCCAGTTGTGATCATCAGTTTGAAGGGGGGCAACCCCACTCAAATGTTTTTACCATGAGCAGGGATCTTTCTTCTACTTCAAGACAATGTAACCTTTCAGTCGAATTATTAGATGGAAATAAATGTCATAGGAGTTACCAATTTTGTAGTGCCAAATGCTGCTGCAACAATTTTTTTAGTTTAGATATTGAACAGTGACTTTAAAAGTACTTTAAATGAAATAATGGGATTTGCTTTCATTTACTTATTTATTTTTATTGACTTGATTTTTCTGTCATCCATATAGGAAGGTAGCCTTTACTGGAACTGAAATTTCCTCCTCGGATTCTAGCACATATATATAAGCAAGCAGAGCTCCACTCACAGTAGCAGGAAGGCAACAGAAGGCAGAAGCCCGCAGTGGTGATGAATTCTCCCCACAACAAGCACAGCTTCTCTCCCCTCGGAATGCCAAGAGCACAAGAGCCCTAGGGGTTCCACCCAACCCCCTTTTCCCAGTTCAAATCTTGCAGCATCTCTGCCCTACACTAGAAAACCCCAGGTAAAAGAGAGTAGCCAGCTGGACCCTTCCGCTTGTGTCCAGGTCTTTGATCTCTCTTAAGTATCCAGTTGTTATTGTCTATAGCAACATGTATGGGGAAAATGCATTAAGAGGAAAAAAAAACGAAACGAGAACTCCTAAAGCCCCAACACCAGCAAGTGAGGAATTACCACAGCAATATTTTGAACTCCTCGCAAGGAATCCAATAGCTAGAGTAGGTAACAAAATAATAATAAAATATATAATATTTTTAATCAAACCTCCTAACTTAGTACTGACGTAAAGTCACCCAACAGCATTATGCCAAGGACTGTTACCCAACAGTATTATGCTCAGGGCATTTTAAAATTCTTTTTCAAGCATGTAAAACATACTTAAGTCCAGGCTGAACTTCTATCCCAGTCTTTTTCTCTCTGTACTTCCTTGGCTTCAAGTGCAATTGAAGAAAAACTAAAACAAACCAACAAAAACCCCTATCCCCCTCAAAAAAAAAAAAAACAAAAAAACACCCCAAACAAAAAACTAACAAAACAACCAAAAAAAGGCCCCAACAAAACCCAGACCTAAAAATTTATCATTATTAACCAAAGAGGATTTCAACAATGAAAGCCCTTTCAAATCTCCTTGAACTTGGTGACTAATTAATTTTCACCCCTAGTTATCACTTACAATAATAAAGCAACCTCAGAAATCAAAAGCAGGCCAGAGACAATGTGCTTATTTCATCCTATTACCTCTTACTACAGTGAAGCTTGGTAATTTCAGGGATTTGAGAAATTGTGGTTATTGGAGAATAACACTGATAAATTGCTGTTAGCTTCCATGACTGGCTAGTAGCCTCCATATCACTGAAGCTGTTTGCATTTAATTTACTTAGGCTGATGTGAGAAAAAGAGCAGCCTGAGAACAGCTATTGGATCTATTCAGACAATAACTATCTGAGCTTTTCCCTGCTGACACTATTTAAAACATGGGAGAATGGAATTCCTGAAGAAAAATATAATATTGTCTTACAAAAATGCAAAGCTTTTTTCTTGACTGTATCTAAAATCAGGAATATTGATCTCCCTTGGTTTATCATTTTGTAGCATTTTCACCAACTTGAAACACAAATCTAAATTACAGTTCTGTTTCACCTGAAAAGCTTTAGTTATGAATTGTTATTTTCTTATTTATTAGAAGAGGATACAAACATAATTTATTGTTCTTATTATCAAGTCAACATTTGTTGAATAAAGAGTCTAATAACTGTCTGAAAAAAGTGCAAGTACATACGTGAAGTTATGTGCTAGAAAATTAACTTCTGAAACATTGCAATTATTTTGTAATGTAAGTTTCAGGTGGGAGGATAACACACTTTTGAAAGCTTGAATCATAAGACAATTTAAAAATTAAATCTAAAAATTACAAATAATCATAAACATAATTTGATGATACCCAGAAATCACATCTGAAAAAATTATCTTTTCTTAATGTAGGAACCATGAAAAAACCCTGCAAATAATATTTTATTTTTGATATAAGTTTGTGAAGAACGCTTGAATTTTTGAATATTTCCATTTTCTGCTCTGTTTTTGTAAATAATAAAATAGCAAATGAATCAGATAATCTTCTGGTGTTTCAGTTAAAATGAAAAACATGGCAAGAGTTTTTCCATGATGAGACACGGGAAAAAGAACAATAATTTTTGTTTTTCTCAGTTTTTCCTAGCTATGCAACAAAAAATAAGTTTCACAAAAGGTAATATGAGATTTTATTTGGGAAAGGCACAGTTTGAGCTGTGGAGAAGCTCTTATATTTGTATCGCATTGGCAATATGGTTTTCTGTTTTGTGATCACAAGTTTTTTCTCTGTCTCATTTTTTAGTGGAAAGCCCTGCTGTTTACTTCCCACATGTAGCAAGTGTTATGTCCCCCTAGGCTATAATATTAAACATCCTGACACACACTTGTTTCAGTTCCCTGGATGGTGCTTTAGACTGAAATGGGTTTACTGGGTTTCCTCCAAGCTTCGGTAACATAATGTCTTTGAGTCTTTTCCACATGTTGTTTAATTAACATCTAAATTTTTTAAAGAACAAGTAGGAGGTCAAAAATTGATGTTTTATATGGAAAACAATAAAGAATTGTTTAAGATTTAATGAAATAGTATCACCAGTGTCAACATTTCCCTTACCAAATTTACTTTGCTATTTATTCTACTGAAGAAGCTAATATATTAATAAAGCGATGATCTTTTCAGGAATTGCCAAGTCCTTCAAAAAAATTGAAGGTATATTTGTTTAATTTCAGTTTTGTTTTTCATATTGTATTACATTATTCAGTACAAGAAGAGTGAGTTGAATCCACCAAGAACAAAAGCTTTGGAAAAAAACCCCAACCTTTGAGCTAAAAGATATAGAAATTTATTTAACAAAAATTTTTCGTTTTATTAACTTAGGAAAAGGATGATGCATCCCTTCCCTTCCCCTCAGCTGTCTCTTAGAGTATAAAACATCATAAATGACAACAGGAGAACAAAATGCATCTGCCAAGGACTCAGATGAGGTTGATATTTAGCCAGCCTGGATGCTATTCTCTATTCCTTGTCTTTAGTGTCCCTGAGTGCCAGAGCAAGCCACTTGGAGTCAGATGGGCTGTCCATGTTTGCATAATAGTGCAGGTATAAGGCACCACCCATTGCTTGGGCCAGGCAAAGCTATTTTGGCAGCTAAAGATGGTCCTTCAGCTTAGAGCTAAGCATCATGTATTACTTGTACATAGTCTTACTGCAGTCTCCTTCCTTTCCCTGTATCTATTTCCACAGCTTCCCAGAAATTCAGTAGGAGAGTGTCTTTGCAGCTGCTTTATAGTCTTCAGGAATATGTTACAGAAAATGTGCATATATCAATAAATATGCAAATCTTGATATTTTCAGAGATGTGAATGTCAGGATCTTACTGAGTTAATTTTGGTATAAAAAGTGGCAGATATTTTCTCAAGAAGTTCAAAGAGTTGACCACTTCTGTACTATCATGGCTTTATCTAAGGCTACACGTGCAAATGTAGGTCATATTTTCACTTCCAAAACTAATATTTAGTTGTAAAAATTGCCACTGTGTCTACAGCAGCAACCATAACAGATGGTTCCTACTTATTTGAAGTACATGTACTGCCTGCTATCTCCTTTTTAAAAGGCACTGACTTGAGGAGAAAGCAGGGTTTCTTTTACACTTGTGTGGTCTGCTGCAACAGCAGTAGCAATATTTTCTGATAAAGGTAAGAACCAGTTCAGAAAAATCGTATGCTTAGTGAGATAAAATGCTACAGGACAGGGTGGTGCTAACAAAAAAGAGAAAGAGCAAGAAAAAGGTCTTAGCATTTGCCAAAACTGGATTCTAAGAGAAGAAACACAGATTGACTTCCAGCGTAACTCAGAGATAAATTTTTTTGTATGTTCTTTTATGTCTGTTCTGTTCTTACTCTGAATTTGCTCCATTATCTTAGTTTGTGTTTTAAATAAAAAATAGCTGTCTATTTTCTTGTTTATTTTGGGGTTTGCTTTTCATGTGCATGTAAGGTGAATAAGGAAAAGACACAGAAGAGTCTATTTAACAATCTATCCAACTCATATTTAATTTAATAATAAATTTTTTATAATTTATTCCATCGCAATGGGTTTGTTCACATGATGTTTACAGACCTCAGAAATTTTTAAGGCAACTGTAACTTTTCAAAACACTTGCTCATCAAATATGCCTGAACAAAATAAATAGAAAAGGAAAATATATGTTTTCATGCCATTTCCAGTAGTAGGCATTCAGATGACGGTAAAACTCAGTGATTATCGTATAGCTGTAGTAATCTGTAGAACAGATGAGTTAAAATAGTCCTCATTCACGTGTCACTCTTTGCTAAAACACTTTTTCTTTGTATCTGCACTACTTCAGTACAGGGATGTACTGCAGCATTTACAAATCCAGATCTTTTCTTTGATGATTTCCCCAAATCAGCTTATCGAGTCCTCTAAAACAGAGCTGCAGGTAAAGGTGTTATTAGGCTGCTGTGTGCACTTGGACATTATCATTCTGGGTCACCATCCCAGAGCACTCTTGTAGCTAGACATCACTTACAATTCTATCCTTTTGTTCCATTATCAGAACCATGCTCATGTTTACTGAAAACTTTGCACTTCCACCTCAGTGCCTGTGCCTTGGTCTGTTGAAATAAAGGGATAAACAGTAAAGAATTTCACTGGCTATTCAGGCACAACAGCAGCCTTTCAAAGAGGAGTGCTAACTCGAGTTAGTCCCGTTATTTTTGGGGTTAATTAATTTATTTTTTTATGTTTTTCAGAGAAATTGATATTACTTCTTAAAAATAAAAAGTAAAAATATAGGGATTCCCCAATTATTATTTTTAAGTCTTCCGTGTACTCGCTGCTCATTTCCCTATGTTCTGGTGCTTCTGTCACTCATTTATCACTTATTTGCTAACTTTAAAAATCACCATCTGCTACTTGTGGTCTACATCTTTAAGAAAGATTTGTGCATTGTTAATGCAGCTGCTGCCTTCAAAAATATGAATATTCATATGCAGCTCTGGAATCTCAAGGAGATAAATGTAGTTTAGTAAAAATCAAATTTCAGCCTTGCTGTGACCTCATCTATATGTTGCAGTTATCACTGAATAACTTAACCTGACACCCCTGGATTAGTTGGGCAATTTTATTACCATGTAAAAGCTCCAGCTGAGATCACTAGGTGAGGCTGTCATACAATTTGTGATCTGCTGCTAATTTGTGTGTCTGTTTTATTACTAAAACAGATTATTCCTAACTGCTGAAAAGTGAGACTGAAAAAGAATAAACTGGACTAGTGTTTAGTCAACTACTTAGGCAGGTCCTACAGTTACCACAGGCAAAATTGTTAATTTATAATTCAGACATTATAAAAAAGACTGTCCAGAAATATTATTTGAAATATCTAATTGGCTTACTTGATCACCCTGTTATTGACTGTTGTAAAATCGTCTCACAGAATCAAAACAGGAGCAATGAGCATGGGAAGATATGTGCCATAAGATAGCACCCAATGGAAGTTTATGAGCTTGCTGGCACATAATTAACACGTTCCAAGTCAGAAATCTTTTGTTAACTATCTGTAGAAGATGCTTTAAAGAAAGATGGAAGATTGTAGTTGAGAATGGCAGGACACAGCAAGATTATAGAACAACGTGAAATGCAGTAGTGGTATAATCACATATTTTGATAATATAAGAAGTATTTAAAGGTCCTTGAATGAGTCCAGAGAAGGGGAAAAAAGCTAATGAAAGGGCTGAAAGGAATCTCCGTGTGAGGAGAAGCTGAGAATTTTGGCTTTGTCTAGTTTGGTGAAAAGAAGGCTGAGGAGTGATGTCATTGCTTTCTATACCTTCCTGAGGGTGGTAGGGGAATGGAGGCCCCGGGATACTGTGGTAAGACATGTGGGAATGGTTCAAAATTGCACCAGGAGAGATTCCAATTGGACATTAGGAAGCATTTCCTTACCAAGAGGGTGGTCAAAAACTGGAACAGACTTCCTAGATAGGTGGTTGATACCCCAAGTAAATTCATGAAAAATTATATGACACAGGCTTGCCTGTCATGTATTGGGGGACATCGAATGATTGGAAAAAACCAGGAGTGATAGAATGAAATTAATAAGCAAAGAAAGTGTGTGTTTAGTGTTATATTTTAAAAACTAGATGTTCAGAATAATGCTATACAGTCTATGAAAGACTGTGTTGAAATAAATAAGTCAAATGTGAAAGAAAATTTAAATGTAAGAAAAAAAATTGTGTCTTGGAATTCTTAAGAAATGAAATAAAGAAAAATTTGAATGAAAATTTCTGTTCAAGCATATTTTCTTTTTTCTTTCAGTTTACCAAGATAATCTGATTGTGGAAATAATTTGTTTTGCTTTCTAAAACTATGACAATATTTGATTTCTTAACCAAACTATTTCTTCAGTAAAATGTCATAATAATGCACAATCTGTACTTGGGGAATTTTTTATTCTAAAAGACTGTTGTTCCAATAAATTAAGACAGAATGAAACAATAAACCTAACATGTATTCATTAAAAAAAAAAAAGCCAAAAAAAACCCCAGATGTTTTCAGTGTGAGCTATTTTGTACAGTGAAAATTTGATTCCTTTCCCTTATATGAAACATAAGTCGATAACTGTGTTACCTCCAATACGTCAGAACAATTTCTGGGTATTTGAAAATTAACTTTCTGAATTTATTTACAGACTGTACAATATTCTCTATATCTGATTCTCCTAAACAGTCACTTTTGATACAAATTCATGGTTTTCAATGCAATAAATTGAAAAAACTTGAGCTGAAATATAATTTAAATATTAAATGGAAAAATGAGTCATCAACAGTAATTAAATTTACAGTGAAGAATTTACAGGTAAGTACTGGCCACCACAAATCATCTAACAGAGGCAGAGGTTTTGCTGTTCAAAATGATTACTTTCAGCCAACAGTTGTTTGTCTCTGCCAGATACAAAGAACTGCAAAGGAACAGGTGGCAAAATAAAGAGAATTGGGAAGCCTTCTGAAGGAAATTTTATTGTGGGTTAAATTAACAATGACCAGAATGTTTATTTGGCTTGTCTAAGAATTTTTTTTACTGTTATTCTTCACCAAATCTCTGCTTTATGATCTCTCTTATTCTAATTTTTTTTGTGAAGGTATGTAAGCATGATTTATTTTGGTTAATGATACAATGACAGGAAGGTTTTATGTATTACACTCAAATGTTAAAAATGTCATACTTCATTCACACAAGGCAGTATTGCAACTGATAGAGGTAAGTGAAATCTTTTCTTTTATAATTTTCCTTTTACAATTAACTTCTAGATCAATCACCAGAAATCATAACTACTTTGCTGTTTCTGTCTCTTGATGTCAGTGAGACAAGATTTTCAGCTACACCACATCCTACAGATCCTAAAAACAGGTTCTTAAATGTGGAGTTTATTTATTAGGGATCACTGGGCTGACCAAAAAAATATTGGTCCCTGGAGTGCACTGTTTTGTACAGGTACATTTTAAAGCAGATGTGGAGACTTAGAACTCCACTGAACATCTTAGTATTATAATATTCTAACAACTTCGGCATTTTTAAAATTCTATTTATATGGCTTTACAATACTGTGACTGTCCTAAAAGTATAAAAGTAATACTTACACATAGTAGTGGAACCTGTATTTGTGTAACTGCACTTATTTATTTCAGAACTAGACTTTATCCTGGACTGGACTTTAACACCTGTTTCTACTCGATCCTTCAATAATTCAGGCAAGATTCTGTAAAAGTGCAGAATCTCTTCTGAAATATTGAACTAATCTTTAGACTTGGAGATTTAGTTTATTTTTTTCAGTGTTTTATGGGGAACAAAAAACAATTCCTAAATCTAGCTGTTAATAAAAATAGGCATTTTGACTTTATCATTATATATATACGTATATTCTATCCTTATTTTTATTATTTCAATAGATGATAAGATTTTGCTAATTTTTCATTTAACACCATTCAAGTCTTCTAACTTAATTTACTTTCTCTGTTTTATATTACTGTGTGATGCAGCATTTAATACTCTTTGGTAGACTCAATGCCTGACTATTTTTCCTAAGGTGGTTGAATAATAAATTTTAAAAACCTTTTCCCAGTTGCACATAGGTGAAATTGATGAATGTTAGCACTCCATTCTGTGATACAAAAATAGAAGCACCGGAAAAGTTCAGTAATTGACAATCTCTCCTAGCAGTGGCATGTCACATACTATCATCACATTCTGAAAGTATCTTTTTCCATAAAAATGCAATATGTTTACTGGAATATAAAACAATGAATAAAATAAAATTAATAAGTTTTTTGTTTCCTTATGCAAAGTACTTGTGCTTTATTTCCAGGGCAACAATTCAGCATTTTTAAAAGGAACATTGTAAACAAAATATGTCAAGTGAGATACTCAAGATCATTACTGCTCATTTACAGTCAACCTCAAATTACAACCATTCAGCATCTTTCTCATTCAAATGAGAGTCAAGTCTAAAGCAGGTATTTCCCTGGTACTGCATTTCTGAAATATATGTGACATAAAACTTCCAGCAGCCAAACTGTTTGAGTCTTTTCAGTCACACAAATGACTGGCTCAAGCAATTTCTTACTGTTAAATGAAATTGTAAATCTGTTATAGATTAATGTGTCTCTTCAAAGATATTTCTCTCTTAAATTGTTAAGCATAAAGAGAAAACTAACCAAAACAAGTAACTTTTCCCATTAATCTGTTAATTATGCCATGTTACCGGAAGTATATCTAAACTGAAAACTCAAAAACTGCAAAACACTTTTGTCATCCTAAGTCATCTTTGAGTATTGCTTATTGAGTAATTCCTTATTTATATAGGGTTCTATTAACAAAATGGAACAAAACAGCAAAGAAATATTTACATCCAATTTTTCTTAATATATGACTGATTTGCAGCCTGTGAAACTCATAGGAAAGTTTCTTCTTTAACAAAGACTTTGACAATGTTTTCCTACAGAATTCTCCTAGAAAAAACTGGCTACTCATGACTTGGATGGATGCACTGTTCCCTTGATAAAAACTGGCTGTATGTCCAGGCTTATTGAGTAGTGATGAATGGAATTAAATCCAGTCAGCAACTGGTCACAAGTGGTGTTTCCCAGGGCTCAGTATTGGGGCCAGTCCTGCTACATATCCTTATAAATTGTCTGGGCGAGAGGATGGAGAGCACTCTCAGTAAGTTTGTAGACAACCCTACGCTGGAAGGGAGTTTTGGTCTTCTTAAGGGTAGGAAGGATCTGCAAAAGGATCTGGAGAGACTGGATCAGTGGGCTGAGGCCAGTTGTACGAGGTTCCACAAGGTGAAGTGCTGAGTTCAGTGCTTGGGTCACAACAACCACATGCAGTGCTACAGGCTGGGGGAACAATGGCTGGAAAAGGACCGGGGGGTGCTGGCTGACAATTGGCTGAACGTGAGCCAGCTGTGCCCAGGTGGCCAAGAAGGCCAATGACATCCTGGCCAGTATCAGCAATAGTGTGGCCAGCAGGACCAGGGCAGTATTTCTCCCTCTGTGTTCAGCATTGGCAAGGCCACGTCTCAAGTCCTGTGTGTTAAATTTTTGGGGCACTTTGTTATGACCTTCCCCAGAAGGCAGGTGTGTAGGCATTTTTATTATTATTATCTATACTAATATAGCAATGTGAAAGAATAAAAATATTACTTATGAAAATGTATAAGGGAGAGAGAAAGAAAAAGGAAGAAGGAAAAAAAGAAGGAAAGAAAGAAAAGGAAAGAGAAGAGAAGAGAAGAGAAGAGAAGAGAAGAGAAGAGAAGAGAAGAGAAGAGAAGAGAAGAGAAGAGAGAAAAGAAAGAAAGAAAGAAGAAAGAAAGAAAGAGGAAGGAAGGAAGGAAGGAAGGAAGGAAGGAAGGAAGGAAGGAAGGAAGGAAGGAAGGAAGGAAGAAGCTTGATTATTTATTTAGATGCCTGTTGTTTGAAAAGGTGGTCACAGTTTTGAGCCATTGAAGGTGGTGGAAAGCCCATGAAACCCAAAGTTCAATGGCTTAATATATGTTCCAACTGGGTGGGAACACCCAGGTACATCCTCTGGAGGGGGAAGCCTTCAGTCTGTGATGAAAGGCCTCAGAAATGAGTCTGGGAGCGCTTCAGGAGTCTTTGATGGTTTATGACACCTTCTAGGACGTGACAAGTACCTCTCACATGAGCTTAGTTGAGCAAGTTTTGTCCCTTCAGAAGGGATGAACACCCTCAGGCCAGGCCTACATGTGAATATGACCTTTCCTGGGGAGGGGTGGCTGAGGCGTTGTGGTGGTCAGTGAGTCACATCCCGTGTCTTTCCCGGAGAGCTTCCTTCACTGGACATTCCGGCACTGTCATTCGGGCGTGCTGGCAGGCACAGAGACACACTTGTGCAGGTGTACACACAAACACACTCACACCAAGATAACTCAGAAGTTTAGTGTCCATCAGAGACAGAGATGGGAGGGGGTCTTGTATGGAGCATCTGAGGGAGATCCCAGAACAAAGTAACTGAGGTACAGTGGAGGGTCCAGGGGTTTTATCTGGGGACGGGAACCAATGGGAAGGGGGCAAAGGGAGGGAGTAAAGGTGGGGTTGGGGTACACAGTCTAATGGTAATACAAAGAAGAAGTGGCTGAAAGGGGAGGATTAATGGGGCAGCAAGGGATGGGGAATGTTCTGGAACGGCATGCATGGCAGGGGGTGGGTAGGCGGTGGGCCAACAGGCTGACCAAATGGGGAATTAACATGGGACTACACTGCCTTATGGAGAAAGCCTTCTCCTCACCACAACCTGAGGGGACGTCACCTTAAACTTCTGAACTGTCCCACTGGTGGCTTGCTGGTTCAGGGGATGCAGCCTCTCTGGTTGCTCCCGCCTCAGGCTGGGCCACTGCAACGGGCCAGGGTGTAAGGGAGGACAATTGGCACGATAAAAAGCAATATCTCACCTTCCATTATCTGCCTCTTATCTTGGGTGACTGGAGTCATTAATCATTGACATTTTGGTCTTTCACATCCCTCACTACAAGAAAGACCTTGGGGTGCTGGAGGGTGTCCAGAGAAGGGCAACAGAAGTTGGTGAAGGGTCTGGAGCACAAGGCATAAAGAGTGGCTGAGGGAGGCCTAGGGCAACCACGTCACTCTCTGTAATTACCTGAAAGGAGTTTGTAGCAAGGTGGGCCTGACACTTTTTGTCGATGTCACGTATAGTTTAATTTGCCCTGGAATCCTTTTTCCTGTATTTTTCAGGGAGAATGAGAAGCGTAAAGTTATTAATTAAAAATAATGTACATCATGTTCTTAGGTGATTTTTGAGATGATAAGCGTTTAAGTAATTTCCAACAATTTTTGGATAAAGGCTCAATACTTCTTTTGCTGTGATCCCTGCAAAAGTAACAATTCATTTCAGAAGGAACATAATTAACCCAATAATTGTCTTACCAGAGGAGTAAATATTTCTGTATCAGCAGTTATGTTATCATCCAATATCTGTAAATTCAATATTTTTACAAAATAATTTAGACTTGTCCTGTTTTATTTCATAATCTTATATGTTACAGTATGTAAGATTGTCATCTTCAAATTCTGTTCAAAAATGAAAGAGTAAAAGCAAGCATTCAGCAAAAATTGAAATGTAAGCATTTATAGAAAATTGCATAAAATTGACTGTTTTATACCTAAATATCGAAAGTGTGAGTACAAACCTAATATGATTTTCATTACTATACAAATTCTCAGTAACTTTACATGTAAGCATTTGGCTTTGTTGAATGCTTTACCGTGTGTGTCATGTGTAACATATTTCTCATGCATTATTAATTTCAGGAGCTACGAAGATGTTATAGGTATCATCAATTACAAGTAAGATATAGAAAACCAATATGATTGAAACTTTTTTTTATATTCTTTTATATTTCCTAGAGAAATATGCTTATATGTGTGTAGGAAAACAGATTTAAACAAATAAAACATATAATGCAGGCTTTGAATGTGGTGGAAGGTAAAGTAACAAATACCCTGTAATTCTTGGCATGAAACTCTCTTCAGGAAACCATGGGGATCATTACAGATACAATAACTCCAGGATGTGTCTTGTTAAGTGGGAAGCTTAATTGGCTCTGAGCAAAGAAGAACCTGGAGGGATATGAAGATGAAAACATTTGTGGGGCACATCTTGAAAATAGTCTCTTACAGCTCTCAGTCAGAGATAGAAGGAAACAATTGCCTCTTCATGCTCTTCCATCAATAAAGTACTTGGCTCTAAGCTGTCTGTTTCCTATAGCTTCTTTATATTCCTTTTTTCTGATGATAGTCTAAACGTGTGGGAGGATTTTGAGTATATTTATAACTCAGAGATAATTTTAAATCATAGAATCATGGAATATATCAAGTTAAAAGGGTCCCATAAGGATAATTGATTCTAACTCCATGCTTCTCAGAGGAGTACTTAACACCAAACTGTATGACTAAAGCATTGCCTAGATGCTCCTTGAACACTGGCAGGGTGGGTGCCATGACTAATTCTTGGGGAACCAGTTCCAATAACTGGTTGTTGAAGTAGCCACATGTGTCCTAAGAGAACAGTAAGTTCAGACAAATGACTTCCTACCTTCTTAAATATGAGTTCTCCTTCCAAGGACTGCATTTTCCTTCTTATGTCCTTCTCTGCCAAATCTAACAAACTAACCTCTCAACTACATCTGCAGTTGCAATGAAGACACATATTGATGTTCCCTGAAGTTATTGCCATTAATAAGCCTCTCTGGGCACTTATTTGTAAATATATTGCTCAAGGATCTGCTTCTTGGATTTCCTCTTTGAACTTTTCTCTGTTTCCCACTGTCCAGTAGCACTTTTGAGGACACATTCTCATTCTTCATCTATGAGCTACATTTTGACTCTCGTACATTTAAAGTTATTGTAAATTTGGCTCTCTGAAAAACTGAGTATGATAAGCCCAAGTCAAAGACTGAGTTTAAGAAAAGTTTTTAACAGTTCCTAACAACTTCCAGTGGCCCTAATTCATGAATAAAAGAATGCTGAGGATGTTGAACATTTCAGAAAATCTTGCTCCTTTTCTCTAAAATATTGAAAGCTTACAGGATATCAATAGTCTTACAGCTACATCAAATGCAGAAGGTACCATAAGAACTGTTTCTTCATATACTCCTACAAATCTCTCAGGAATTTAAGAGATTTCCTTGACTTATGAGGCTTTAAGTCTCTGGATAAAATATCAAATAAAATGCAGAGATACAGTTTATGAAAGATTGAGAAGGGTTATAAAATTTGATTTACTGTAAATAATTCATGATGCCCTTTGCAGCACTGTGAAATCCTTTTTGGCAGTTCCAGTTTTGGTTATAAATACTCATGCAATGAATACAGAACAGGATTATATTACACAGACAACAAGTTTTCTAGCTGTACATGTGTACCAGTGATATGTGTTTATTAAGAGATGTAGCAAACATTCCACTTGAATGTATTGAAATGAACTAACAACAAATTTGGGATGAAATTGAAAATAATGTCATATTAAGTTCTGCGAAATCCTCTGATTATGAATCAGTTGCAGATTTCCTTAATTCTGAAAATTCTCAACTATTTTTTGTTACAGGTTTCAGCAAGGCTTTTTACTTTGAAAATATGCTTTGTGCCCACTTAAGGTACTATAATCTTTGCATATTTTTCCAGAAAAGGACTTTATAAATAAATTTTTAAAAAGCCTTAAGTTTATATTTAATCTCCTCGACAGCATTTAAGTACTGGGAAACACAAAATTACTGTGAAAATTCAGAAACCAGAAACAATGTTCTGCTTGTGGAATATATCAACCATATTTCTGCACCTTGTCCTACTTCTTAAAAGTTAATACTGTGGACTCTTTGTCTTGTTACTTGTGATGTACTTGTGCTATTGCCAAAAAGCCCCCCAAAAAAAAAAAATCGAAAAGCCCATCTTTCTTGTCTTCATTTATCCATCAAAATTAAGCAAAATTAAGAATTAAAAATCTGAAGTTTACAAACTATATATAAAACCCCCAAAAACTTGATGGTGTATTAGGATAGTAGAAATTAGAAAAATTGAGTGAACTACTGAAAAATGACTACTAGCTCCACTGCCTTCTATGGGGTTAATGTCTGATGTTATTTATGCCTTACAGAAGTATTATGGATGAGCAGGGATCACATAAGGGAACATGTACCCAATAAAAATGGAGTAAAGGAGATTAGTGAACATATTGGTAAGATTAGAGTGGTGGGAAAAGTACTAGAAATGTGAAAGAGTACCTTAAATCCCTTAGGATATATGAAGATACAGATGTGAAGAATGTACTGCAGCATCAAAAAATGTACTATATATACAAATATATGTACAGTATGCATAACAACAATATGAACTGTAGTGTCAAAAAAGGAGGAAACCTGTACTAAAATTCTGTTGCCAGTACTTGAATTAAGGTGTGTGAATTCCCTTTTCCCCTTTTCTTAATCTTCTGGAAGCTGAGGGAAGTGAACAGTGATTTTCAGTCTTAGAACATATGTCCTCTTGGGAAATTTCTTAGTAATACAAAATATTGCCATGCTCCAAGCAAAAATTATATATATATATATATTTAAAATGTTTATTCAAACAACACCAATATTCACTAAAGCTGTCAGCTGAAGCAGCACTCGAAGGAGTATGTAAAACCATATTAGTACTGGTATAAAAATATTACCATTTATATATTATAGACCCTTAATGAGATATATGATTGTCAGAAATTTAGATCCATTAGAACAGAACTTCACACTTAAAAAAATCTATCATCAGTGTAATACAGGATTTTAGTTCTTGCACAAGGTCTTGTGACTAGAATGAATCTCCTCGTTTAGATTCAAAAATATACCTTTTCCATTCATAATAGCCATATTTTGCCTCGTGTTGCTTGTGCTATTTGAAAGTAAGCTCACTTCACATCTGCAAGGAAAACCATCTCTAAATGGGAAGAAATTATGATGCTGAAACAAATATGAGCTTTCATGAATCGGGAAAAATTTTCAACTTTTAAAATTATGTGCTTCTGTTTATTATTTTCTCATGCATGGATGTGGTGATTGTGAAGGAAAATAGTGCCAAAGTTATTAACACAGTGTGAGATTCACTTGTCATTTCCAGTATTAAGGAAAGGAGGGTAACTCAAGTGACACATGAGAGAAAAACTGAGACAAATTACATAATTAATAATATATCTTCAGTAGCATTAATATACCACATGCCAGGTTTACTTGTAGAAGCTACATAACTGCAGCTGATGTGTACAAAATCCTCTTTCTTTTTATTCTTCTTCATCCGGCACCAAATCCAAGGAAGGTAACTAAAGATACTTCCTGCAGTTGTTAATCTCAGACTAAGATAAGGTAGTAAAAGATAAAAATTCGTGGTCTAACTTGAATCTGAATCTGAATCTGAACATCTGAAGTTTAAAAGCAGTAGGCAGTTCAAGTTTTTGCTGGCTTACAATCATTAGAACTTCCATTCAAAGCAATAAAAACATTAAAAAGCTGCATTTATATTAACTAAGTGCTAATTTAGGCAGATGTTCTGAGTCATCCTCTAGAGGATCCTATCATACTCTGGTATACCTAATTGGGGTCCCCTGCTGTTTAGGTACAGGTTTTTTTTGAATTCTTGGATATGTGACAAAAGTTGATATGAATGAAAAATGAGGACACTGCTCTACTAATGTTTTACACACTGTTTCCTTCACCTTAAACTTCCCTAGATTCAGCTGTGCTGGAGGCAGGGTCTCTCAGAGCAGTGGTGCACAATGTAGTAGGGGTACTGTGATAAAATCAGTATACACCTGCAGACCTGAAGCCTTCACAAGATGGAAGCTCGGTGGTATTACCATTGGCATTTGCACATCAAACAGGAAAACTTGTCTATCTTAGTCAGAGTGCATTTAGCCTTTCCCAGAGGAAATACCATTGTATCTACTTTACATATATGCAAACAAAAGTGCATAGGTACATATGCTGGGTGGATGCTGTCTGTGTCCTGGCCATCACAGTAACCCTCTCTCTGCAAGCTCTGCTCTAAACCCCCTGCCTCTGAGGCTCGATGTTCTGAGTGCTGAGGGGGGTTTAAGGGCCAGTTCAGATGTAGCTCTGCAGAATTACTTTTGTTCCAATTTCTGAAAAAAATAAAAAAGCAAACCTGTGAGACAAAACTATGGGAAAGAGCACAAACGGATGAGGTAAAATTATGGATAAGGTTAGGAGTGCTGAGAGAGATAGATAGTTATTAGCTCAAGGATTTCAGACAGAAGCGCCTGTGTGGAAAAATGTCTAATCCTACTGGAAAATCAAAGCAGAACAAGGATGTCTAGTTGGGGTCTAGCTAAGTGGTTGCTGCATCTCCAGGCCTGTGCCATAAATATCACCACTGATATCTCTGTAGGGGAGGATGGCAACTCAACAACAGCAGGAATTGTTTCAGCAGCTGATGTCTGCATGGCCAAGAATGATCTTTAGGTACCTTTGGGCACAAGAATGATCAGTCTTTTGTGCATGGTAGACATGGTAGCTAATAATTGTTTTATATCCTTAAGTTCTGCTGGCAGGGTCTCTTTGCACCTGGCTAATTATGCCCTGACAAACTGAACCAGAAGAGGGGAGGTAACATTTCAATGTAGTAAAAATGTCAGGTTTATAGGAAGGAGAATATGAAAGAGGCTGTAATTTCTGGTGGCCTGGGATTTATTTATTTTTTTTTAAGGTTCATTGTAACTGGTCTCGCAAAATATCAGAATAAAGAAAAATAAACAAAGAGAGAAGACATTGAGGTAGGGAGTAGTACTGAGTCTTGACAGACAATAGTCTAAGTGCCTTCTTTTCCCTTCTTCCCATTTGTTTTTAGAGTTTGTTTCTTTCTGGAAATGTTTGCAGTTTCTAAAACCCCAAAATTTCAAAGGTGAGCATAAAAGCCTTATATATTGCACAAAAAAGTTTCTGCTGAAAGAAGAGAATAATCTGAGCTTTACCTATCTGGTTGTAATTTCATACTTTAAAAGTGCTATATATTGGAGTTGCATACAAACGATACTTATTTTTAGACCATGTACAGAATTCAGGTTTATGTAAGTAAAATTATTTTTCCTTTCTTTTATAAGAAAGAAGGCTGTAGGAAGGTGAAATAACTTTTTTTCTCAGTATTTTTAACTTGTTTTCAAGGATGATGCATTTCTGGTGCAAAAATGTCACATATAGTACAGTGAAAAGGTAACATGAAATTATGTCATTTCAGCTTCAACTAGACAGCCAAATGCAGGGTACTTTTCAAAAGTGTCATACAAAATGCATTTAAATAAAAGGCACTTTTGGCGGGGGGGAAAATATGGTTTTACTGTCAAATAAAATAAAATAAAATAAAATAAAATAAAATCTGTATCCTTGAATTTTAGTAACTTTTGTTTCCCAGTATAAAGCTTCAGATACTATGTACAATGCACAGTTTCTTCATAAAATAAATCATGATTTCTGAAAGTCCTAGGTTTATATTTGCAATCATCAAAAATCCAGTATAAGAATAGCATATGCAAAGGTTTTGTAATGTTTTATTATGTCTGAAAACTACACAAACATCCCAATGATATCAAAATCATAAGAGAGATAAGAAAAGAATCATTAAACTTTGAGTCTTTAGCTTAAGAAAATAAACCCCCAAACTCTTACTTTAAACTTCTGTCAATACATAATGACTCTTTAATTACAATAAAATAATGCTGATTTTAAAATTGATTTTTTTTTCCGATTTTATTTACTAAATGAAATTAAGTGAATAAAATAGTGTGGTGCTTTGACCATAGCTGGATGCTGAATGCTGATCAAAGCTGCTTTCTCATTCCCCTCCTCAGCGGTACAGGGGAGAGAAACTGTAACAAAAGTCTCATGAGATGAAATAAGGGCAGGGAGAGCTCATTCACCAGTTACTGTCATGGGCAAAACAGGTTTGAGTTGGGGAAACTCAACCAGTCAAAATCAGAACTGATAATAACAAGTAAAACTTAAAACCAACCTACTTCTCTACTGACCTTGGGGTTTACACAATTCTTTCTCGCATGTATTCTCACTCCTCTCTTTTGTGGTTGTAATTACTTCTGTGCAATAACTTCTTTTGTTTTTCCCTTCCTAAATATGTTATCACAGAGCCAGTACCACTATTTCTGATGTCCTCAGCCTTGGCCAGTGGCAGGTCCATCCTAGATCTGGCTGGCATTGTCCCTACTGGATGTGTGCAAAACTTCTGGCAGCTTTTCAGAGACTCACCCTACAGCCTCCTCACTACCAGAACCTAGCCACAGAAACCCAACACAAGTGGCTATTAAAACAACAGAATTAGATCAGACCCTTAAATTTTCCTGGTATCTCTGATTTGTAGAACTGATTTTTATCTTTCTGGCAAAAGTATTTCTTTCTCTTTCATATTTAATCCTGCTTCTTTAATGATACCGCATATTTTTTAAAAAAAGTTAGCAATCAATTACCATTTAGGAATTTTAAGCCTAAGTAATTGTACTTTGCCTTCCAATCCAAATTAGGCAGTTTTTAAAAATTTAATTAATAAATAAAAGCCAGGCACCCGAGGAGGAATAACCCTATGCAACAGTACAATCTGGGTGTCAAATGACTATGATGGAGCCTTGTGACACACAAGCCCATCAGCTTCCTTGGTTGCATTACCTTCTGTTTGCTATTTTTTTTTTTTTTTTACTGGGAGAGTGATCAAACACTTGCACAGGTTGCACAGAGCGGCTGAGTATTCTTCAACCTTAGAGATGTTCCAGGTATGTCTGGATATGCTCCTGAAAATCAGTTCCAGTTGTCCCTGCTTTGTTAGGAGCAGGCTGGACTAGGCAAACTTCAGAAGTAATTTCAAACCTTAGTGATTCTGTGTTTCTTTGTGTTTTTGTGATCTTGCTATTTAATGAAAAATTTTTAAATTAATGCTGATCTGAAGAATAATTAAACTTTTAAGAAAAAACCTATGTAACTTGTTACATAACAATCTTTATTATGGAAACTTCCCTGTCTGACCACCCAGGAGCCACTCTGGCAGTCATTCTTGCATCACTTGAGCTGGGACTGAAGCCCCTCTGCCACTACACACCCCACACCCACACAATCAGACCAGGTTTCCTTACTGGCTTGACCATGTGTTTACCATAGCAGAGTGTCAGATGTCCCTATCCTTAAAATAATTTGATTATGGTGCAATAACTAGATAAAAACAAAATAACAGCTCGAGCTGGGTGCCTCTGGGAAGGGACTCCAAACAAAGGAAACCCTGGGTTTTTATACCCTTACAGTCTAAGTGCGTTAGAATGTGGGGTTGTTGGCTTCTGACACATCACTGAGTGAACCCTGGCTAAGCCACAGGTTCCCATGCCTTTTGTTATGCAAATAATCAGCAGTTTATGGCCTCTTGCCTTGGTCTCAGTCTCCTGTCTCCCCAGAGCTCAATCTGCAGTTCTCACTGCAGGAGCACACTGAGCTACCTGCACCAAATGTATTCCTCAACATAGTCATAAGTAGTTGAATTTTTTTTTCTTTTTTTTTTGCTTATTGCATTTTTAAGGTCTGTGTTATCACGTAGTTTTGCTTCCTACTTTCATAATCTTTATTTTAGAATATTGTGTGTGTTGTGTTTTCCTCTTAAATACTGTCTTAAATGATGGTCTTTTTTCTTACTGTGTTACAGGAAGAACTAAATGTGTGCTGACACATACCACACATTTGACTATATGTCTGCCTTACTTACATGAATGTCAAATTCTTGTTGTGCAAGATTGAAGTATTCTCGTGAAGTGTCATTAGATTATTTGTCTAGAATCCCTGAGTGTTCATGATCTAGTCCTTTCATCAATCCATTCCTCTAATGATTAAAGAAACAGAGGCAGAGGATACTGGCTTTTCCCAGAAGAAAAGAATAAAATTCTTCACCCAGAAAAAGTGTGGTAAAGATGAATCTTGTGCAAATTTTCACAGGATCCATTCAATATATCAGGTGAAATTCAGACTCTCAAAACAAATATCCTCGGATTATGAGTCTTGCCATGGCTATGGCTTTGATCTTGGAAACTGAAAAGTAAAATTCTGGTGCTTAGAATTATCTTGTTCTTCAATCGCTTTTTTCAGTGTTCAAGGCCCTGCAGCTCATTTGTACTAGAAATTCATGTTTACATATGCACAGAATATGTGATTCACTGAATGTTGAAGTATAAACTACAGCATAGACATACCACTATATCACTGTGAGAGCTCAGAGCTCCCTCTGAACCGCAATTCAGAACTGGTTGATGAGCAAGTAGCATAATACCAAAGCAGCAGATTTGAGCAAGAAATGCATTAGAGAGTACTCTAAGGCAGATGGATGACCTATTGCTAAAAGAAACACTCATATTTTTTTTTCCTATTTCAAATATCTGAACAGCTGTCTTCTGTAAATTAGCTAAATAGCTGTTTGCATTCAAATACTATACTGATCTCTGATTAGAATTAATTCCCCCCAAAAACTACACAAGGTATTATTGCCTGTATTTTTCTCTAAGTTGAGAGAAAAAAAGCCCCAAAACAGATTTAGATGCCCAGTTTAGTCAGTAAGGCAAGATGAAACCCAAAAATATGTATCTGAATTAGGCATCATGTATTATCTCTACTCTCCCATTCCACTTTAGTTCCAATCCCTTCAACATCTCAACTTCAGGTCCAACACACTTTCCCATTTGGAGATCAAAATACCCTTTGGTGATGAAATGGTATCATATTGCATGTCCTCCCAGTAGGGCATATTTCAGGCATTCTGTTCACTTGTATTGTTTTAACAGATATTCACAGGAGATATGGTACCTGACTCTAAGACTACAGAACGACCACAGACTATTGCATCTATGGATGAATGATTAAAGAACTGCTTACAACACTTGCCATTAGTGTTACGAGATTTGGGATTAAAGGGCATTATTAGTTTCTTGTACATTGAGACAAGAATGACAAGTAAGTCAAGGGGCGAGGGGTTGGGATGTGACTGGAGAAGGGGGCCATACAGGGGTAAGAAGCACTTTTCTGGGACAAGGAACCTCGTTCTGGCTCCTGAAGATACCAACATGATACCATGCAAGCAGAGGAATGAGGCTGAGAAACTGACTTGAACTTTGGCTGGGGGTGGGGGGGAGTCAAGATCACCAAAGAACCACAAAGGGCTCCAACTCATTTCCAGAAACATCTAAAAGAACAGTCTGTGCACGATAACAAATTACATAGAAAGTGAGAAACTTATCTCCAGGGTGGGGCAAACTTATCTCTCTAAATGTACTCCCACAAAGCCTGAAGGTGTGTGTGCACCAGGACCCCAGACACCCCATCAGTTGCATCAAGGCTGGGGCCAAGATGAGTGATCTCTCTTCCTTTCTTCCTTTATTTTCTCACTATCTTTTATCCATCTTCCTCTCTCTCTTCCTTTTCACCCTCCCATTTTATCCAAAACTCATGTGAGGAGAGAAGGAACTAGTATAGGAATTTCCATGCAAAATGCCTAATTTACTAAAAAAACCTTATAAGCTGTTGTGGACCCTCTGCCTTTTGTTGTTCCTTTTGACCATGAGCATCCACAAAACTTTGATGCGCCCTTCCCCTTAAGGGTGGAATACCACACTTGGTTTAAAATTTTTTAGGCCCCTAAGATATTTAAGAACAGATAAAATAGAGGTTATAAGAGGTAATAAAGATATAAAGAGACTGCAAATGGACAGTCTAATAACAGCAGTATGTGACAAATTAAGGCGGAATTTTGTTGTGGGAAATCCTTGAAATTTTAAGTTGCTTTGAAAGAATTGGTGGTCTATTCTGTCATCCAGAAGTCATTAAAAACTTCAGTCTTTAAACAAAGCAAAAAAATCAAATCCATATGTGGGTCTAAATACATATGATGCTGTTTATACTCTGAGAATAAACAAATGGAAAAGAATGCAAAACTGAAGTAAATATGCAGTTCTGAATACACACTGCTCTTTCCTTATTCATCACTGTTATTTCAGTAGCTAAGGTGTTGACCTGGATTATTTTTAGAAGCTGACCAAAAAATATTCTAAGCCCTACCTCAGAAGTGCTAAACATTTCATGTTATATTTCCCATCCTTTTTTGTTTGGTTGGTTTTATTTCATTCCAGGTTTTATTTGGTGGCTGTCATTTTAGTAATTGAAAAATGTACTTAACATTTTTGGCAATCATGTACCCTAAGCTTAAGTAGACTAAACTTGGCTGGTGAAAATACTTAAATAGAATGATTATGGTAGGTAAGTTAGCAAATGAGTTTATATCAGAAAATCGTTTTTCCATAGTACCGTCACCCTCTCCATTTATTAGAACTTCATCATTTTAGAACATTCAAATGTGGTAGCACTGAACAAAATTCAAGGACTGATGCAGGAAAGTAATGGATTTTCTTCCTCCCATTAGTACAAAAGTCATAAATAGACTGAAAGTTCCAAGAGACCTTTAGTTGCATTTTTCTCTTCCACAGAATTCAGTCACATACAAACTTGCTTTAAAAGCAGTGGAAAGGTGACAAATATACCTTGAAGTCTGGTGTCAACTTGAACTGACAAAAAATAAACTATTTCCCTTTTGCTCTCCCTTTGATTCTCACCTCTGGGCTAGATCTGCTGCAGATAAGTGCTTCAGTGCAGGTAATCTCTTAATTGCTGTAATTAAGCTAAATCAAAAATGTTAACAGCCTAATAATTCATGTTAGTTTTAAATATAGAAAGGACAGGTTCTCATTACTTTTTTGTTCTTACATACATAAAAGGTCCTACTGTGGTGATCAAGGGTTAAAATAAAGTAGAACTATCTATTGTTTATACCTGATTTTAAATTCACAGAAACATTAGCATTCGCAGAGTCATTAGGACCCCTGGAGTTTGTGTAGGCCAACCTGCTCCTGTACAAAGCAGGGTCAGCTGGAATAGGTTTTCGAGGGCCATATCCACTCAGGTTTGTAATATCTGCAAGGTTGCAGACTCCACAGCCACTCCACTCTGTGCAAACTATGCATTTGATCACCCTCACAGTAAAAGAAAAGGGGAAAAAAAAAAAAGGGAAGAAAAGCCCCTGTATTCTTGTATTTAGATGGAATTTAATATGTGTTCCCTTGTGCACATTGACTCATGTTCTGTCAGTGGGCACCACTGAGAAGAGTTTGGTTTCACCTTCTTCATTCCCTCCTATCAGGTATTTATCCACCTCAATGAGTTCCCCCTGAGCCAGTCATCTCCTCTGGGGTCAATCCTGCAGCTGACTCTCCAGCTGTGAGTCCCAACCCTCTGAACTTCTTCCTGAATGTCAGAAGCTGAATCATCTCTGTGGACCTGCTCTAGGCTGTCCCAGATGCCCTGTTTGTGTTGGGCTGAAAAGCACAGAACTGGTGCTGGAGTTCCAGTTCCAATGCTTAGCACAGGTGAAAGACCACCTCCCTTGGCTTGCTGGCAACCCTGCTAATGCAATGTAGGAGGCTGATGGACTTCTGTGCCACACAATAGGAAAAAAACCCAGACTAATCTTGTTCAGGAAATAGGTAGATAGGATCATGGGTATGTTTTTGCTTTGCATAACTTTCCTGGTGCTGGCTAATCAACTGCATGTTTGAGTTGATTAAGATGTCAGTAAAGATTTTTTTTTTTTTTTTTTGTAAGTGATTTTGGTTTTGGTGGGTTTTTTTCTTTAATCTTTGGTTTCTATGTAAAAGGATTTAAGCTCCATTTAGAGAGATTAGTTTGGTGATTATAGAAGAGATCACAGACAACTGTGGTTTCCATCATCAGATACTGCATAGATACGGGAGCGTTAAAAGCATTAAATTATTCATTTGATTTTGTAAGTCATTCTTTCTTTATCTGTAGAAGAACTGTGTTTCTTTATAACTATTTAAATGAATTTTAAAATATTCTCTTGAGCCTTAATCAATGTCAAATCTGGAATTCCTATGGACTTTGAAAGTAAAAGATTCAGATTCAAACTGTGTAGGAATAAGAGGTACATTTCAGACTAGAAGTTCTGAAATTGGCAATAATTAAAAAACATATCAACAGATGACTTTTGAATTATTCAAGTAAATCAAAGGGTAAATCAAAAGCTGACTTCCAGCTCCTGTATTATTCTCAGCTGTGCGTGTCTTTCACAGAATCAGAGCTTCCATCACCCTTTTTGCACTGTGAGTGCAAAGAACAAATCAAGACTTGCAGAGAGAAATCAGGGCAAAGCTTTCTGTTGATCTTTAATTGCTTTAAGAGCCTTTGTGAAGCCATGCACAGTGTGCATCTGACAAAAAGTTATGGGGCAAAGGCCGGTCATTCTTTAGTTCCAGTACATCATTTCTAAGCTGGATACATCAGAAAAAATTGCACTATATAAATAACATTGTCTATGACAATATATCAGTGTATTAATCTTCCAGTGAAACACCTTCTGATATAAACTCTTTTGCTAATTTACTTGTAACTTAAGCATAGGGTACATTCTCCTGAAAAGTGGTCTTTAATTGCTTTTTGAAAGTACTATTTCAACAACTAAAATGACAGCCACCAAAAAATAAAAGCTGGAATGAAAAAAAAGGGATGAGAAATATAACACAAAACGTTTGTCATTCCTGAGGCAGGGCTCAGAACGTTTCCTATTCAGCTTCTAACAGTAATTTAGTTCAACACCCAAGCTACTGAATTAACAGTGATGAATAAGTAAAGAGCAATATCAATGTGTATTCAGAGTCAGGTATATACTTCAGCATTCTTGTCTGTTTGTTTGTTCTCAGAAGATGAACTGCAGCATTGTTAAACAAACAATGTTGAAAATAATGCATAATCGCAAGCAGTGTTTAAGCTTTTCACTTGAGAAATATACTTAAAACATTGCAATTTCAATAAAACTCTTGTCAAGAAATGGAATGTACTTTGCTTTTCTTCCCAGCCTCACCTGACAAGAACCCACTATCAATGCCAAAGTCTATCAAGATTCCTGATTTACATGAGTTAGTGTTTGAATTACATACTAGTACAACTGTAGTAGGAAATTGTACAGTTCATTACTGGTGTATGTCTAATTTCCTGAGAAGTCTGACACTTAGTCATAATATCATAATAGTAGTATACAAGTGAGACAATAAATTCTATAAAGCAAAAGCAGGAACTCTTGGGACATGATGTGGATATATTTTAAGGTACTAAAATTAGTTGCATCTCGAGGTACTAAAATATGAGATACTACAGAAAATCAGTGCAATTCTTAATTGAGACACTTTGAAAGAACAGCACCCATTTTGGCAGAAAACGAACTGGTAACTTAACCCTACAGAGCAATTCATATATTCACTTTCATCCCGGGAACTTATTTTACGCTGCTATTTTCTAGTACTAAAGGCTCTTTTGGGAGCTCATCCTAAAGAAAAAGGAAGGAAAGCCTCATAATTCTAATACATAAGCTCTCTTGCTTCTTCCCAACTCTGTGGGGCACTCCTGAACTAAGCCAAGAATACACAGTTTCTCATACAGACTTTTTTCCTGCCTCCATTTATGAAACCACAAGAAGTTGCTTTCTGTTCTTAACCTTTTTCAGGGATTTCACAGAGGATGCAAACTTTCTTCAGCTCTTTTACAGGCTTTAGCAAGCTGTCATCTCGTGCTGCAGAAGGCTGGCAGCATGCAGGCTCCTTTATAAAAAATAAAAGAAACAGGTAGCTGCTCTGTGCAGTTAATAGCTTAAATGTATACAGTCAAAGAAATCTTGCTATAAGGGTTTTAGGAAAAAAAATCAGCTATTATTTCCCCATTAAACATTAACTCTCCTCCTCAGAACTCTCCAGTAAGCAGTATTTTACCCAACTTTACTTTAACATTCGACCTAGTTTACTAAGAAGGTACAAATGAGGTTGATGATCATTTGTCAAAAAAGTGCTATTTTTTTCTGGGTAGGAGTTGATCATATGTCACAGTTTCCTGTTTGTAATACTGATTATCTCAGTATTTTGCCCTTCTGTATATATGTTGACAACACCAAGGATATGATATATTTCTAGGAGACAGGAGATCTAGGCAGAGGCTGTAGAAAGAAAAGATTTACAGAGAGAATTAAAGGGACTGTTATGCCAAAGAAAGAACCAGGAAAAGGTCAAGAAATTGAATAAGAAAATCTGGTAACAAAAGAGATAAAGGGAAAGCAAAAAACCCACAGCTGTTAACTTTGTTCAGTGAAATACATATGAGGATTGCCCAGGGGATCCCACTGACAATCTCCCTGGTTAGCTGGAAGTTTGTCTTCCTGAAGTTCAAGAGCCTGACTTTACTCCTTATCTGACCTATATTCCTCAAGACTGTGAACTCTACCAATGCATGATTGCTGCAGCCCAGGCTACGTCCAATCTCGATATCCCCAACTAGCTCTCTTATGTTGGTGACCACCAAATCTAGTATTGTGTTGTCTCTGATAAGCCTGTTTATCACCTGCCTTAAGAAGTTATTCCCCATGCAACAACCACAATATTCCCTTTTTTGCCTCTGTCTCTGATTTTTATCCAAAGGCTTTCTACCTGCTCATGGTTGTTCTTCAGAGACAGCTCTTTATACTTAATCCCCATCTTAATGTAGAGGGAAACCCCTCCTCCTCTCCTTCCTTTTCTGCCTCTTCTGAACAGGCTGCAGCCATTGATAGTCACACTCCAATCATGGGATTCATCCTGCCAAGTTTCAGTAATGACAACGAGGTCATAACGTTCTAGCAGTGTGGTGGCTTCCAATTCCTTCAGTTTGTTTCTGCAGGATATGCTAAACTAAAACCCCAATTTCTCGTACACAGAATAAAAAAAAAAAAAAATTAAAAAAGAAAAAAAAAATTGTTTATTTTACCTTGTGTTTCTACAGTAAAATGTCATATATAATGATGAGCGAACAAACTTCTGCCCTGGTTTGCCTTCAAAGTATCTCCTGAAAAATCCATCAATATTGGGTTTCAGTTTGAGTTATTACGCTTTTGAAAACTATAATGTCTAGTAGCTTTCTTGTTTTTTTTTTGTTTGTTTTGTTTTGTTTTGTTTTTTTGTTGTTTGTTTCTTCTTCTTGTGTTTTGTGTGTTTTTTCCATTTTCATTGCTGAGAAGGTACAACATTCATTTAAATGTTTTAAATATCACCCTCTTCTGAAAGTTAGAGTTTCAAGCAACAAAGGTAGTACTACACCAAGTAGCAATTACTGTGCTTCAGTAACCCTTCTCTAACTCAGTAAGTTCTAGTTCTGGACTATTTCCAAGCTTTTATCATTAAGAAATGGGTATGGAACCGTGTAGCTGAAAAGAAAAATGGAATTACAAGGTTTTTTAGTTCCATCTAGTGGTAAGAGAAAGTATACATCTCAAACCATCAGTCTCGGTAATAACAGTGATACGAAGGTTAGTAAAAATAATACAAATCAAAGTGATGAAAAATGTATAAGTTAATAATGAAAAGTTGTAATAATAAAGAAACCCTCTCTTTTCTGTTTACTATTTTCTGTATGAGAGAAAATAGGTTTTGATATCTAAGATCCTAATTATTTTACAGGAATGAAGGAGCAGCTTTTAAAAGCTTGGTGAGCAGGTACATTGTCTGTTGCAGTCATGCAGTGTGTTTGTTCAAAACTTCTTATTTTATCATTAAAACCAAGCAACCTAAAAGAATGAATCCTTCTTTTTGTCTTCACTGGTCTTCTGATATGGTGATGACACGTGAGTTTATATTGCAAATCCTTGCAATTTCAGTATAGAACATGCAGATTGCTCAAAAATAAAAAGGCAAATTAAGCTACACAATTTCTCATTGTGTCTTACAAACAAAGGTATAGCATTTGCAGTGAGTTTTTTTGGTTGTTTGCTTCCTGTGACATTTACTTAAGAAGTATTTAATTTATCTATAAAGGCATCATGTTGTTATTAATATTCACTGTTTTCACCCTCTGAAACTAAAAGCAAATAGAAAAAGAAAAATATTAGCCATGTTTGCTTCATGGCTGAGATAAGAACATTGTAGGGAGCATGTGACAGCATCAGTCATGAGAACAAGCAGACATAAAGTGATCATGTACTGCCAAAGCAAAAACTGAGACTGCACTGGGCAAAACCAAAATATCATTCTAGAACAATGAAGTGATCTGAAAAAAACACATATTTACCCATTTTCCCTCTTCCTTATTAAAATAACTTCCCAAATAAAGAAACACATTAAATCATTAAACAAACAGTGATATTAAGTAGCTTTACAGATGTGATTTTTTCAAAAAAAGAGTACATGTATTTTTTTTATGCAGTGATACAAACTGGGTTGGGAGGAATAAGGTGTGCAAAATGGACAACAACAAAATACTCCACTACAAACAAGTCAGGATATATGATCTGGAGTAAATAGACAAGTTGTAGTCTTTTGACAGTCAGCTGAGACCCTGATTGCAAAAGCTATCTTCATCTAGCAGTTGTCTGTTTTCTATAATCATCTTCATATATAGCGATGAGCTCTTTCAAGGTCACTTGCAGGAGCAGACCATTTCTGAAACACAGAAATACATAAACATGGATATACTGGAAAGAATCCAGCAAAGGGCTGCAAATATTAAGAGTCTGGAACATCTCTCCTGTAAGTAAAGGCTGAAAGAGCTAGCACTGTTTAGCCTTGAGAAGGCTCTGGGCATGCCATTTATATACTGAAATTCCTGAAGGGAGGCTGCAAAGAAGACGGAGGCAGTCTCTCCTCAGTTGTGTCGAGTGATGGGACCAGAGGCGATGGGCACAAGAGAAACACAGAAGACTCAATCACAATATCAGGAAATACTTTTTTACTGTGGGGATGACAGAACTATGGTACAGTCTGCTCAAGGAAGTTGTGGAGTCTCGATCCTTTGTTATATTCAAAAGCTGTCTGGGCATGGTTCTGGGCAACCAGCTATAGGTGGCTCTGCTTGAACAAGAAGGTTTGACCAGGTGGTGACCTTCAGGGGTCCCTTGAAACCTCAATCATTCTGTGACTCTGTGAAAGTGAAAAACATCAGAAAAATATCAGAAAGGGTCTTCAAGTTTATGTAGTAAATGCATAGCCACACAGTATTATAGTATATAGTCGTATGACCACCTGTCAAAATGGCAATTATTAAAGCATCTGCAATTTCTTACAGTCATGCAGTCCATGTGCCTGATGCTAAAACAGAAATATGACTGTGGCAGAATTGAACCTCAGATTAGTTTATTATATTCCACTGGGGGTTTTTTGTCCATTTAGTATTAGCAAACAGTGGGAGTTTTATCATTAAAAAGGTTTCCACTGCATAATAGACTTTATTGAAACAAAAGATTTCCTTGAAATTTTTTTCACTTCACTTAATTTTACTCAATTTCTTTAAGACACACTCTCTATTACTACGGAGCAATATTATTTATTTTTCTGTTAATGGTATAAAAACATCTTAATGTTGTAATTATACACTGGGATTTTCTTTTTGTTCAATGAAACAGCTGTAAACATATTTAGTTTTACTGAGGTTATTTAATCACCTTTCAGTTATCAGTTTATCTATCCTTCTGAAAACCTTTCCAGTTATTCAATATTCAATGAATTATTTCCAAATTGCCTTAATTTTCCCCTGATAATGAGAGTTTTGGAAATTAACAAAATAACCCTTTTTTCTTTTTTTAAGGTGGCAGTTTGGTTTACTTTGCCATTATTCTCAGTAGTGGAGGACATAGCACAGCTTGTTTCAGATCTGTAGATACAAGCCCTCCAGGGGTACCAGACTGTATTTAGAGAAATGGGCTCAGGCAGTTAAGCATTTATTATGTCTATATTTTAAACTGGCTTGATAACAGCAAACACAGAATGGTAATGGTGCTGCCATGTTAGAGCTGTGTCATCCCTGTGCTATTAAAGCCTCTGATTTCTTTTCCCTGAACACTAGAACCATTTTGTTATAATCCTTCAGCCATTTTGGAGAGACTTTTAGACTCATGATGGCAATTGTTTGAAACCCAGCATCGAACTTCTGAGGGATCCATTCTGTTATCCTTTGTCAGGCTGCAGACATACTTGTTAGGTATATGCACTCCACAGGTGGGAGTAAAGGATGCACAGAAAATGGTTTTGTATGTGTACAGCTATATCAATGCAGACTTGCATGGTGGTTATACATACTTCAGGACTGAATGTCACATGAAGAGAATTAATGGAAAATGAAAGAAAGACAGAGCTGGTACAGTTACCAGATGATAAATTGTCTACACCTGGTGAGCTAACACGTTTGTTCTACCAAAACCACTGGCCTATGGAACTGCACAATGCCCATTGTGTGGGAAGGAGAACTGGAAATTCACCAGTCCCAATGCCCTGCCAACTGAGCCAGGTCAAGTGGAAAACTGGTTCCCCCCGACCACTGCAGACCAGCAGAGAGACTCCCAGGACAGAAGAACAGACGTGTAAAGGGAGGGGAAATGTGCTAATGATTTTGTGGAAATGATTATCATAGTCCAGGACAATCAGTGAATTTGCATGTAGAATATATTCACATCTCTCTTGGCAACCCTTGACTTCTGCTCCTAAGTTTTCTGTGACATTCAAGAACATTAGACTAACTGTCAAGATAATGCTGGAAATCCCTGTTATAAAGAAGTATTTGTGTTTCAAAAGTTCCTGGCCACACATAGGAGAGAATTTAGCATTTAAATAAACATAATCTTAAATTTAATTTTTTTTTTGCTGTCTCTTCATTTTATAGTTTTACTTGACAAAAGTATTAATTAACAATTCATGAACTTCAAATTATCCTTCAAAAGCCAGATTTGCAAAGATAACTAAGTCAAATTTTTTCACCTACATGAAGTATTCATCTTTTCAGAGGAGATAAGTGTTCTGAGGCAGTTGATCTCCTCGTGGCACACATATGCTGCACTTTGAGACACTTTGTTATAACTGCACAGATCTGGTCATAGGTTGTTAAATGCCCAGAAATCTAAATGGGAACTGTAAATAGTGGGTGGCTTCAGAAGTCTGGTTTATGGTTTTTTTCAGATGGATGTTTATAGGCTAATCTTTCCCAGTTTCTGCCTATGCTCATATCTCCAGTCTACACTGTAATATATCTTCACGGTATTCCTAATCATATCAACATTTCTCTTTTAGCTTTCCTGCTGAAGACAGATTATTCAAGAAAAGTAAAAAGTATTGGCATCCAGACCATTTTTTATTTGGCATTAATTTCAGCACCTTCATTTATTAACTGATCTATTTTCTTTCTGTTATTTCTTTTCTCTCTGAGGTATTTCTTTGTTCCTGTTGTCATGTTATCTAACATGCATTTATTCTTTATTTTCTTTGAATTAAACCCAGAAAAAGTCCTTCCTGAAAATCGTTTTCTTCTGTATCACTGCATATATTTTTCTTCAGAGTCAGAAACTACTTTTTATGACATCCTGGTAATTTTTCTAAGGGGTTAGTATGCATGAGAATTCCCTAGTTCTGCATCATTTATTACTTACTCCTAATTAGAGTCTAATGGCTCCATGAAGACTTCTCTGTACTTGAAGCGTAACAATGTCTTGTAGATTTGGTGTTTTGTAGGACTGGGGGAGGGGGAGTCAACATCCAAGGGACATGCAGAGGAGCCTATTTAGTGGTGAAAATGTCTGGAACACCCTAGAACTTCTCTATTGGTCTCTGAGGGCTGAATGAAGCAGATAAAATAATTTGCTACTTGAGAAAAGAAAAATCAAAACTCTAATCTATTACTGCGCTATATAATGTAATAGTATCACAGACAGGTGTTTTTTTTTTTAACTTCTCTATTTCTAGTCCCCTTCCAAAATCAGAATAGTACTCAACATCTCTCTGGGAGAGAACTGATGACCTTGAAGGTAAGAGGTACTCCAGCCTCTAAGGATAAACAAATCTTTATGAGTGGGAATTCTTGATTATTCCAATATCAGATCTAACATGAGGTTATAAAATTTCTATAGATATTCAGGAAACAGACACCCATTACATAATTCTTGAGATTTTCAGAATAATTTTGTCCTGGAACAGTGTATTTTATATTTAGTTTATATAGAAGGCCATGCTGAAAGGCTCAGGCACTAAATTTTAGGATTTTTTCTCATTTTGAGCTGAGAAACTTCATGTTTAAAGCTCAGCTGAGTAAGGACAAGAATAAACTCTTTCCAAGTCTCATGAACACCTCATCTACTAATAGATAACAAGTGCTGGAAAGCTTAATAGCAGATGGCCAAAGCAATGACAGTGTGAGCAGGAGAGCTTTGGAATTGCTATTACTTCGGTGTGCTCAGATAAGGCCTTTAAAGATGCCAGTGAGGCAGATAACAAGTGCTGAATGCCTGATCAGTCCCTTCTTCCTCTGCTACTCTCCTTGCAGCTATATCACCCAGATAGATGCAAGAATGAGACACTCCCCACTCTCCAGTTTGAAAACAATCTGCACCCATGCACCTCCAGGCTTTTTATGACTATTTAGGGGCCAAGGAAGGTGCATGCTTTGTGAAAAGGAACAATCATGGGCAAGATCTTTAAGGAATGATACTGTATTTCCTTTCTAAAATTACTTTCCTGTTGATGCAGAGACAATTTTTTACTAATATCTTCTGTGGTTAGCTGCTTATAAAGGGATGCAACAGGGCAACAAGACAAATGGTCATGATGAAATTTTATACTGCTCCTTATCTTGCATGTGCCATAGTTCTCCTTCTCTCTCAGGATCCTCTGACAAACCTCATTCTTTCAGTAAAGCATGCTGATTTTACAACCTCTTCCTTGTAAGAGTGCCTTTAATTGTAAGCAATTGCATAGCCCTGAATCTAAAATTATACTTGTGTATAAGTTGTTTCTACTAGAAGTGTTGCTTTTGTTTTAATGCAGAAGTTCTTGCTATAACCATATTAAATACATTTGATGAAATATACCACTATTACCTAATGTTTTATTCTATTTGTTTTAAAAGTAATAGCATTTTTATAAGTAGGCTATTAACACGGAAACATAATGACTGTATTACACAAAATACATAACATACAGCAGCAAAAACCTTAATTCACTGTCCCAAGGCATTCTGTGCAGGAAAAAAAAACCCCAAAACAAAAAACAAAACCATGAAGAAACAGAAGGAAATTAAAACATAAAATAAACAGATTATTGAAAATGGATTATGTGAGATTACCAATTTCAATACCTTCCCTTGGCAAATGCATGCATGGTGTTTTCACCTATAAGCATTATCTACTGTTCTTTCAGAGTATTTATTTTCAGAATATTCAGGTTTCTCATATATTCGCTTTGCTTTATTTCCCGCATATTTCATAACAGTTTTGAAACTTTGTCTTTTTTATAATTACTTTGGAATATATGTTTCCCACAAAATAAAAGCCCTAAGAAAAGAAAGCAATAAAACTGTTTTCAGAGATTTTCTTTGTACTACTTTAGTTTTACTACCAGTGCATTACTTAAAATATTAATGCATTTTTAATACCATCTGTGCGTTGGGAGATGTATCTCTTCTTAGTAAAACACTATCATGTGATATCTGAAGCCCCACAGAAATCTGCAAAAAGTGCATCCAAGGATGCACAGTCCTGAGATTTCAGGGCTCCACTACTCTTATGATATGGAGCATGCATTACTCACTACAGTGTATTATTAAGGTTGGTTCAGACCTCTGTTACACTCTTCTCCATCCTTCTTTCATCTATGCCCCTAAGCAAGGTTTTGTATTTTAATACTAACTATAAACACTACAGTTTCAGACTATTACAAGAATGTTTTCCTTGTATGTTGATCACAGTGAGTAAATAGAGAATAATTTATATAGTGTACCAAAGATACTTAATTCAAAAGAAGTAGTGTTGCAGCACTCTACTTTGGTAATCTTGTTTCCATTAAGATAATTAATCAATAGAGAGGATATAAATTTTTGGAGAATAATAGAAAAAAGTAATTCATGTGAATTTTCTGGCTATTATATGCTCAGAATTAATTCAGGAAAGACTGCTTTAGTCACCTAAGACTGTTACAGTTTAGTCAGACTAAGATACCTGAGAAACAAAAAAATGTTGTATACATATGTTAAAAAATAATGGGCATTTGAGTGATTTTCCCTTCTCTATGTCCAAGAGTGGAATTAGACAGTGGGATCTATCTCATCCAGCCTTAGGATCCATAACATGCTCCACTGCAAAAGAAGAAGAGAAATAAACATTACCCGGGAATAGTTGACTTGGAAGTCTACTTCAGGGTGCAATAAATCGTATATTTAAAGTATTTATTTCACTTCAGCCTCTCCAAATTTTAAATTATTTTGAGTTTGCCATCTAGATCTACAAAATTACTAAATATTAATTCCATACAGATTTTAATTTTTTTTTCTTTTGTCAAGATAACTGAAATTATTCTAATGAGGAATACGTCCCCATATAGTCCTATAACGTATGTTAGTCTTAAGTCAAATGTTAGTAAAAAGAACATGTTTGTTGGATTAACTCTTTGCAGTTTGTAGTTACAACAGCTCACGGCACTTCTTACAAGTGATATGAGCAGCACATTGCAGCCTGAGTCAGGGATTGCACCCAGATTCTGCAGGGATCTGTGCATACACAGATTGGTGCCAAGAAGATGCTTTTTGTCTAAAGAACCAATGCTAGGACTGATGCTGCAGTGCAGTGGAATTAGTTGTTAACAGCTGAAATATCTTTTTCATCTCTCTCTTTAAGAGTAGATTTTCAGTTTTACCAGAGCTTGTTGTAACAAAACATTAAACCTCCCTTCATTTCTCTTAATGTTTGTCTTTAATGTGAAATTTTCAAAACCACTGTGCATTTTAGGAGCAGAAATCTTTTGTGACTTTTTCATCATATTAACATGAATAATTTTCTCTGGTATTTGTACACTCCAAAACTGCACAGATGCCTTCAAAAATCACTTGCCAGTTATATCACAGCTCACTATTTCAATCAGTTTTCTAAAGCACAGATGTGAAAAGTCTAGTGTAAGGAGGGATTAGTACCATATGGTAACAGATATATTTAAACAGTTTTTTTTTAAGATCTGCACAGAATTTTTCCTACCCTAATGACTGAAAAAGTGAGACAGACTGTTGTGTCACTGCTAAAATACAGACAGCTGGGAGAAATCCTTATTCTGTAACTATTAGGAACTTCTGGCTCAAGATGAGTGCAGCATTTCTGAAGTCTGGGAGACCTTACTCATAATTCATTGAAGGAGACCACCTCTCTGCTTGAGGAGATTTTACTGTGTCTGAGCTGATTAAGGAGTGAGAAACCAAGAACTCAAAATCACTGATTGCTGAGAGCTCCTACCAGGTTTAACAAGGATTTGAAGGATGGAGGGAAGCAGTGTACATAAGTATGATCTCTTGGCCTTGGAACATAACCTAAGAAAATAAGAATTACCAACTTCTGGGAGCCCTTCTCAAACCTAAAAGTGAAGACTTAGCCTGAATCCTGTCAGGCATCTACTGACAACTTTTGTTATGATTTCTTTTGTCCTTATTTTCTAAACTAGAAAAAAAACCCCAACCAAATACAGAGTGTTTATTGTTTGAGTATCTATTAACAGAATTTATTAAATCCTATTAATATGCAGAAAAGCAGAATGGAATGTGAAGGGAAAACAATACATCTTTTTTTGCCCCAATACTCTCTCATGTAATGGCAATGCCAACAACAACTCAATGACTTTTTAATGTTTGTTTTTTTTTTTTCTCCCAGAGGTATGCTCGTGAGTAGTAAATTGAGGGAAATAAAGGGAGAGCAGGAATAAAATAAAAAGAGGATGGGAATAGAAGACCAAGGATAGGAAAAGAGAGTAGAGAGGGTTTTCAAAGAGATGGCAGAAAAAAAGAAGAAAAATCTCAAAGAAGCAGTACTCCAAATGTAAAGACAGGGAGGTAAGAATTTTGAAGAGAGGGTTAATAAAAGTAGCTTTGGCTGTGAAACAGATGTTTATCAAAATATTCTAATTTCTTGATATGAGGGGAAATTACAGAGTGACTATTCTTTTACTTTGTTTCTTTTCCTGCTTTCCTCTTTAGTGTTTATGAAAAAGTGCAAGAGCAATATATACTATAATAGCGAAGCTACACACCGTGGAATTTTAGTGTGCTCGAGACACTGTGACAGCCTGAAAGGGATCCCAGGGCCATAATGCCTCTTGTATCTAGATTTGGAACTGGTTAAATCACTAGAAAACATCAAACGAATCTGATCATTAGTAGATATTTTATGTGCATAAAACAACAATGAGACATAATGGAAAAAGGGAAAATGTGAAAGTTCTGCAGGAGAGGCAATTAGAGTCCTTGCCTGGTCAAATAACTCAATCAAAAAAAAAAGCAATACCTCCATGAAGGAGCCAGGTACACAAGGGTACTGTAAAAATACTGTTTTTCAGTAAGAGATATAATTTAATTTTTAATTTCACACATTTTAATTTGCAAATAACTAGTTTGCTAGCTGTCCCACATTTCTTATGTCCCCCACAGTTATCTGTGAATTGCATGGTTTCTGTCTCATCTCACCCCTAATTCTTCTTATCCAACATCCAATGTGTCAAAACCTATTTGAATATGGTTTCAAATTCTGATGGCCTGTATTCATCATGGGAGCCTTAAGTGTGTTAATGTTTCTGTTAATGTTTCTATTTCTGTTTCTGAGTTAGCTTCACAAAGATAAAACATATAATGGAGCTTTCTTGGGGACATAAAGACATATGATTACTTTTGTGGAGATATTGAAACCGTTGCAGAAAATAAATGGTCAGTTATCAGTCTTAAAATCAGAAAAAGAGCCCATGCTGAAAACATTCCCATGAGTAAAAAGCTCATTCTGATCAAGATAAAGAATACCATTCTATCTGGCAGTTGTAGAAGAGACAGCTTCAATGTATAAGGATACACACAGGGAAAGGGTCTTTTCCTGATGCTTGTTGACATCTCCAAAATACGAAAAGTAATTTGCAATATTAAAGTACATTTTACAGATTTCTTACTATTACTTCACATACATTGACTTTTGCCCTGTTAGATTTAATAGTATATAATGGATATTCACAGAATTATTAAAGATTTTAAAAATCAATTTCCTATGGTTACTCTTCTTCTGTTTTTCTTCCCTATTTCTGTTTTCCTCTTCAAATCAAGATAAACAAACATTTGATTGTATATTAACCTGTCTTTACTTTCTCTTTGAGTGGAGCTTTCTTGAAATGTGACAACTTACCTTCGTATATAAACATGAGTTAGATGCTTGCATGCAAGATAGAAAGGAGTTAGTGAACCCAACTGGAGTAAGACATTGGCAACTGCTCCGGTTAGACATGTCCCTTCTTTCTTCCCTTCAGCACCATCTATTTTTTTTCCTTAATTCCAGTGAGTTTGGCAAAACTGATTTCCTTTTTCCGTCTTTCAACTGCAAGAAGGCTAGTGGGCAAGAATTCCAGAAGAAAAGGAGAAGGTAGCATTTCTTCTCAGACTCTTCTTTGTGTAGCTGAACAAACAACGTAAGGAAACTCTTTTCTGTGGGCATGAGCAGTTTTTCCTGGGAGGAAATGGGAACTTAAAATCTTAGGTTTTAAGATTTCAAAAGATCCTGTTGTAATTTCAATGGGTTCTAAGCCATGGGTTAGAAAATGGGTTTGAAAAACACTTCTGTCCCTCATGGTAAAGCAGATTGCCTGAGCCCAGTTGCTGTGTAATCTACAACATGGCAACCATTCTTCTGGTTCAGCTGGTCTCTCTTAACTCTTACCAATTGATGTACACAGTTGTTTGGATGGTCAGCACCACTTCTGTCAGTCCCTTGTTTCAAATTATAACATAGCAAAACTCATTTATGTTAGGATATTTTGTCAGTTCATTGAGAGTTCTGATGGATATGTACATTAGTTGCATTTTTTCTATAACAGTTTAGACTGTATTTAGAAGTTTTCCTACTGCAGATTTGCCCCTGCAAATTAAAAAAAATTAATCTTAAAATCTGTAAAGAATAACTATTTTTTTTTCATTGATACAGCCTATTTTATTACTGGTATAATAAAGGTCCAGAACTTTCTGCAAAGAAAAAATACAGCAAAGGCATTTGATTTCAACAATAGTATGTCAAAGATGAAGTTAACTCTCAGAAAAAAGTACTTTTTTCCCCCCTGTCCTTAGCACAATAATATTGTTAGCACAAAATAAAAGAAAATTGATGAAAAAGATAGTGTATGCTTGATGTTGATGGAACGCATGTTTGTGTCTAATACACTAGAGAAACTCTCCAATAACGGTTCACCCAAGTGAAAATATTGGACCATTTTGCTCCCAAGGTCAATGTCAATTGAGGTTATTGACTATATAAATGCTAAATACAAAAGTTTGTGTTGTTCAAGGCTACTCTTAACTTGTACACTATACTTTTCAAGGTTCCTCAGTTACATTTAGAGTTTGCATCCCTCACTCATTTATGCCATTTCTATCTTTTTGTCCTGTTTCTTTCTTTCACAGCCTTTGCAGTCTGTAAATGCCAAATGTTAAAGGTGTCACTGTTATGGAGGGAAGAACATCACATTCAATAACCCATTTTTAGCTTGTCTGCTAAAAAATGTCCATTTTCACAGACAAAGGTGAGCCTAGAGGAACAGAGGTAGGAGAGACAACTGCTGGGCTACATCCAGACACACCAGGGGATTCATCAGCCCATCACAGCTCTGTCTACAAGCTCAGAGCCCAGTGTCAGGCGAGAACCCGAGTTAAAGACTCAGAGTTCTTTAAAGACTCAGAGAGGAAGAGACAGTCTTATCTAGGCCATTCCCAGGAGAACCTTAGGCCTGGTTTAGATGTCGCTGCTGTTCCATGAGTCAAAGGGAATGTCTGTAAGATCATTTTACCGAATAAGTCACTACTTAGGGAATTTACAACACGTTATGGGATGCAAGAGAAAAGCATTTGGGATTACAAAGGAATTATAACAGAATGTTTAGAGGAGGAAACAAAGGCAAGGGAAAGAATAGAGGGATAGATCTGGGTGATTTGCTGAGCAACAAGAATGAGAAAACAAAGGAATGAGAGAATAAATAAGCACATTTGCATGTTAATAGTTTGTTGGTGTCTATAGTTTTTAGCCATTCCTTGCAACTAATCAGTTCAGTCCATCTTCTGGTTGAAGGCTCTTCTAACTCATTCCTGCAAAAGGGTATCTTTCTTCAATGTGCATGTGTTTGAGGGGGCTTGAGTTCCAGCAAATAGAATCAGACCACTGCTCAGAGGTAGCAGGTGGGACAAGTGCAGTTGTGAGAATGTGATTGGTTTTGAAGATAAGCCAGATGAGCCAGCTGAGTAGATGAAGTGACCTGGGAGCCAGTCTGTGTCTCTGAGGGGGAGACCACAGCAGAAGATTGTTTTCAAAGTGCCCAGGGAGTCCCAGAGAACTGCTGGCCACTTGCTTCTGTGTCTCTGTGTGTGTGTCTATGTCTGTGTGTCTGTGTGTATGATGGTCTGTACCAGCACCTGGATGTGTACAGCCCTTGAGGGGTTGTATGTCAAGGTGCAACTGGCGAGACTGGGATTCAAGGGCAGAGGGGTGAGCTCAGCTGCTGGAGGGATCCACCAGGTACAAATGTACATATGTATACATACACACATGGAGATATGTAATGAGAAATGGGAACAAGATGATGCTTTTGGTGCTGTTTGTGTCTGTGTGAGTGATGAATGTTTTCATCTGCATAGATCTGTGTGGCCAGCTGCATGTACAGTGTGGTGTATATCTGTGCTCTGTGCACGTGTGCCAACTGGGAATACATGCCTAGGCTCACTACTGACTGGACAGGGAGGCATGAGGCTGCTGCAGCAGCTTTGCCTCTATCAAACTGCCAGATTTGGTAACTACAGGACTTGACATAAGTTGTTCTGCAGTCATGCAATCTGTAGAATAATATTATTTATAAATATCTGAAGTCCAAGACAAATATTTACATTGGGCAGATGTAAAATTTTTAAGCCACTCTGGAAAAAAAACAAACTGGTTCTTTCAACTGCCACTGCAGATCTGTACACAGAGCATTTTTGGTGACTAGAGGAAAGTAGGTTAGATATATTTCATATGGAAAGGGATCAGTTTATGAGTGGATTCAGCCTTCTGGTATTAGTGAAAGGTTCTGCATGCTTTCCAACTTTCTGATATATATGGGATTACTCGTTGAGTAAAGAGTTAATCACTGTGGCTAAAGTTGACAGAATTAGGCCCTGATTAATTTGGCTGAAATCACAGGAGGAGTCAGTCAGCATCAGAGCAAAAACAGACTGTGATTCTCACCGTAGCTCTTATTGCAATGTCATGGTGCCAAACCAGCTGCCTCTCATTAGAATGAAAAACTGCGACTTTTTCTTTAGTCATTTCTCCTTGTTTCTTGGTCTGTTTGATTCAAAGGTATTGTGCAGACTGCAGAGTACAATGAAGTGCAGTCCATGAATGGAGACAAAAGGTGTACTGCATGACTAAAAATATAAACCTGTAATCCTGAAATACAATAGCTACTGTGATTTTTTTTTTTTTAATCCAAGGGATTGCTCACAATCTTTTCACAGTTCTTAAAAAATTACCAGAAGTATTCTATATTTGAATATAATCTGTTGGACAATCTTTTAGCCATTCAAACCCAGTGACTATTGAAGTATGCCTTGCTTATATATTGCAATTATGACAGCGTGATAATAGTAGGATGTTGCACAAAGCAATGTGGAGTTTAGCTTGGACTAATCATCTAAGTATCTATCCTGATTCTTGGAAGATTTTCAGCCTAAGGCAACTACCATGACTGTCATATTGGTTAATTTACAAAATATTATTCTGCAATAATAATGCTGTGCTTTCAAAGTCTACAGATTATTAGTAAAACAGAAAAAAAAAAAGTGAATTCTAGATTAAACAGGGAGGTAATGTATGTAATATCTGAAAAAAGAAGGTAAAAGAAAACAAAAATAACTTTGTGTTTCCTATAAATGTTTTTCCATATTTATATTGCTATTTCCATTTCACCAGGTAAATAAAAAAGGGAACTCTCTTTTTTTCCCCTTTCCTCAAGCATCCTAGACTGAGCTTTAGCAACGTGAAATATCAAAGGCTGTTATGTCACCATTGTTTCTTCTACCTCAAGCATCTGGCTTCTTGCTGCTAGATCTCACAGACTGAGACTGAAACCATAGGATGGAAAGATACACCTTCATACCCCGCATAGGAGAAGTGCTGGCAAAATCACCAGTGCATGTATGACCACTAGGACCAGCCAGACAATATTTCTCTTTCTTGCCAGAAGAGTTTAATAACTTCTTTGAGGTATAGGCTTCAGTGGATTACTGTTTTTTGCAAAGTGTGTGATGGAGGATCAAAATATAAAACAATTTGTTGAAAAAAAATTTCTTATAGATTTTAAACTCTTTATTTTATTTTGTTTTAATCTGTGTATCAGAAGATGAAAGGCTAAGGATTTTGGTAGTTCTCTAAACAGGGTTTTTTTTTTTTTTTTTTTTTTTTTTTTTTTTTTTTTTTTTTTTTTGCATCATGTAATTATTGCATGGGAGCCCCCGGTGGTGTAGTGGTTAAGCACACGGCACAGTAAGATTGCTGGGACCCGGGTTCGATTCCCGGCTAGGATACTCCCTGGGCAGGCAGAGCTCGTTAGCCCTGCAAGGGGGCAATCTGCCTACGTCCTGAGGAGGACCTCACTGCCACTGTCCAGAATCGCTTTGGCCCGGCAGATTGAACCTCGGGATTAAAGGGTGGGCTCAGATCTGTGCGCCCTGTGTCTCACCTAAAAAATCCAGTGCGCAGGCTGGGAGGTCTGAAAGGAAAGAGGCCTCCCCCGGATCTTCGTACGCGAAGACTGGCCAGCAAAAAAAAAAAATTATTGCATCCATACAGTCTTTCTGTTTTGTAAATCTTTGTAAAGGCTGTGACTCAGAAGTATCTGTTCATACTGAGTAAGAAAGGTTTTCACAGTCACTGGATATGGAAGCTTACACAAAATGCTGCCACTTTAAAGCATCCATTTCATCTGTGCAATTTGGTTGACTTGTAAAAATGAATAATATTCCAAGGACCTATAGTTATGCTGGAAATTTTCATTTGCAAAGTTTAATCAGACTTCCTGGTTCTGTTCTGAGCATTTATAGCTTTAGCATTTGGTTGTCAGAGTCTTAAGTGACTGTAAAACCCCACCAGTATTCAGATATTCAAGAAACTGCATTACATTTTCAGTAAATTTCTGCTTTAAAAAATTCAAGTAAAAAGAAAGACTTTTTAAATTAATCTGTGTATAAAGCACATATATAATAGTTTTAAACATGGCAACAATATCATTCAGGGTCTGATCCGGTGAGTCCAACTCAGACATATAAAAATTATTAAAGTTTAAGTTCAAGGGCAGTGCAAAGCATTCTCAGAACACTACACTAATTTCACTTAATTCCTCTAGCTCTGTAAAGAGTGGCTATTTGAAAAAGTTAACTGAGTCTGTGTGGTTTTAATGAGATTTACTAAAAAGGTGAAGCAAAGAAGTATAGCACTCAAATACAGGAAAATAGCTGAAATTGCTCTTACTGCACTAAGCTCATTAAATTAACTTGCTTGAATGCTGACTATTAGAATTATCAGACCAGAAATTTAACAGGTCTAATGCATCTGTTTGGTGAGGTTCACACGTCTCCCTGTCCAAAGGTTATTGAGCAGGCACAGTGCATTCCTTTTTGGGTAGCTGTTGTGCTGGCATGCACACTGTGGCTGTAGTGCAGAGAAAGTGCTCTGCTAGTGCAAAGCCTGCCTAGGGCGAAGAAAGCAATTGAGTGTCTTGGCCTTGACTTGGCAGTGGATTTTTGAGAAATTTCAGAAAAAGGCTGAAGAAAGCAATTTCTTTCTAACTTGTCTTCAATTGTAATAGTTAATTCCATTTCTAAAAGGGAACTCTGTAGTTCCCAGGAGAAAAGAATGTAAACATGAGAAATGTCAATGGTAAGGTGTTTGCCTTGACCAATGGAAGGTCTCCTCTCTGTTCTTGCTGTGCATTCCATTCTGGTGCTGGACACAGACACACAGAAACACAGAGGTGATCGAAGCTGCTGAACCTGCTGGAGGAAGCTGCTTGATCTCTCTCTCAATCATCCTTTTATTAATATCTATCTATATATCTATCAATAAATAAAGCCTTCTGATCAATCCATGAACTCTGAGTCTTTTGTGGGAAGGACCAGACCCTAACTAGGGCCAACAACAACCTCGCCTTTCTACAGAGTGCAGAGGTAATATGGTGTTCCTCCACCCCCTTTTTCCCCCCTTCCCTGCTATCCCTGTCCACTCCCTCGGTCTCCTCCTGTGGGTCTGTGAGGGATCCCAACTCCACCCTCCGATCCCCATGAAACTCTAAACCCTCTGCCTTTCCTTGCCTTTGCCTCTGGAGATCTGCATGCTACCATGTGAATAAAGATCTTCTGTGTTCTCCATGCAGAGGCCACGTCTCATCTCCTTCCCTGCTGCGTTTGTTGCGAGGAGCAAGATGCCAGGGCTGGCCATGAGGCCCCTGGCCGGTGAGGGCCCCGTGGTCCCTGCCTTCCGAGGGAAGGTTTGGAGCATGAGAGGCCGACCTGGGCTGGGCAGAAATGCTCTTTGGCACTGTTTGCAGCTTGCCACTCCACCGAAAAGCCGGCAAACTGCAGCAAGGTAACTCTTGGAAAAATTATGGTGGAGACACATTCCGTGTGTCTCCACCAATAGAAAAATCACTCCATATCAGGGTCTCAAGTTAAATTCAATGAGTTTTTAAATGGATTCAATGGTTTAGGTCTCATACGTGTCACTTAGTCAAGTCTGTGCTATACTCTCCTTCCACAGTTAAGCTGATTATTTCATCTTAGACCATGATAAGGAGTCTGAATGAGCAGGTGAACTTCACGAAGCATTAAGATGATAAAAAAATTTAATGTCTTTATTCAACAGTCCCAGTGATGCTAGAGACTCTCCTTCTTCCTAGTAGATAATATTAATTTCTGTTTCTGTACCTACAGATCATCAGCTTTTCCACACAATTTTAGAGTGAATGTAGTTAGTCAGCAGCCCTACAAATTCAGACAGCCCTTAATGCAACCAGAGAAGGAAAGCAATGTTAGAGCTTAGTATGATCTGAAAAGGCAATTTCTGGAGACTCACAAGTTTATTGGGTTTCAGCCTCCTCAGTGCCAAACAGGCAGAGGCAGCACTCTGTGTCAGTGCTATGTTCCAATTTGCAGGTACTTTGGGTGCCATATATTTGCCTGATATCACCCTGACAGGATTACAGTATCTGCAAGATGAGAACCTTTTTCTGGGGCATTCACCCCTACTTTTAACCTGTCAAATAGTTAGAATGCTATTAGAAATTATAATCATTTTACTACTATAAATATGATATAGCACTCAACCTATTCATAACAGGAAATAATAAAAAAGGGTTGTGGAGTGAAAGGTCGGAAATAGCAGAGAGTAAAAGCAATATTAAACTTCTGCTTCATTTTTCTACTACTTTCAGTTCAGTCAAGTTTATTTTCTGGGGAAGCATGGTCGAGAAAAGATGAAAAAGCATTTAGTAGCAAACCAGTAAAAATGGCATGATCCAAAATCCTAGTATGTATATGTGTATGTATTTAATTTTTAATTTATTCTTCTAGACACTACCCAAGAAACCTCTGAAGAGTACATTTCCTTACTGACTGGGAAGGTGAATAAAACCAAAACCAAAAAGGTTCCAGACATTCCATTTGTTCTGACCTTTTAAAGGAACAATTCCTACTTATCGTGTTTTAAGCACTAACCCTGAAGCTCTGGGACTAATTAGGTGGTCCATATGTTCTGATTACAATAAACATTATGCACAACTTTTGCAAAGAACAAGGCCACTGTGATTACCTATGTGAAGTTTCATTCAGGAAGTCCATTGTCTAGAGAAACTTATTGCTACAAGCAAATAATTCTCCTCTCTTTTCATTTTCTTCAAAAATACCACTTGAAGAGCAATATAAATATTTCATGGAATGGTACTTATTAAGTCATAAATTATCAATCAGAATTCAAGAACATTTTAAAAGAAGAATTTTGTTCTGCATTGTCAGAGAATAACTACTTTAAAAAATAAAACCAAAGAAGACTTTATAAATGCATTCAATTTTTTTTGCTTTCAGAAGTATTCTAAAGGTTAAAAAGTAATTGAAATTGTAAAATAAGCAGACTAACTGCTCATTTCATTTATTTTATCTTTCCCTTTCCTCCTTTGAATACTTTTTTTCTTTAAATGGTAATTTCCAGATATTGCTATATTTCATTTGTACTTTCTCTAATATTGTCACTGTAAATATCTCCTTAAAGTACTTCTCAAGTATCTGCCAAATGTCACAATTTCTCTACATGAGAGAATGATGTTAATTAGCTTTCCTTTTTAAATAGTTTCAAAATTTAGCTTCCTTAATTAAGAATGTGATGTAGAGAAAGCAGAAATTACAGAGAGGATGCTCCCATTTTCTGCTTTTGCTTTTCTAGACCTTGGTCCAAATGTTTCCTGAAAGAAATGTATATTACCGCAAACAGACCATTCTTCTTATACTTACATTTGTTATTAAAAGGTGTAACTCACCACTAAATCCTAGTGTAGGACTATTTCTTCAAAAGTAATATGTGGATCTTTCTTAAACATACATTACGTAAAAAGCCATCAGCCCATACTTACCTGTATTCAGCTGGGGGATGGGCATTGATGCTTAGAAATAGTAACATAAAACAAAGATTGTATGTTTTTAAAATTTGCATATATTGATAAATACAGGTAAAACGAAGAATTCAAATAAGCTTAAAAAGTTACATAATTTTAAAAAATAGCCAGGCCTTGCATCCAATTTTTCTGTAAAAGCATCCAAGATAATGCAAATCTGTCTCCAACTGAAGAGTATGTTGTAGACAGCTAAGTGTGAAGATGTGAATAGAAATAAAAATATTTTAAATTAGGAGAACAAAACAACTGCAGTAGGTGATCAGCCATTCAGGTAAAGAAGAGAACAACTGTCGCTTCAGTCTCTGTTTTCTTGCTTATTTCAGTATGGATCTGTCAGTGAATAATACAAATAAATACAATTAAATATGATGAAGGACCCGAACTCATGGGTCATGGGGTTTTTTTCAAAGCTTTAGCTAAATGCCATAGCATTTTTATGATTTTATGTGCTGATCTTTTTAATTTTCTTTCTCATTTCTTTGATTTTGTTTTAGGGTCCTTTCACTTATTTTCATAGAGTTGTATTTTCCTCACTAGATTTTTTTTTCCAAGTTGTATTGCTACATTGTTGGGGTTCTTTTTATAATTTTTTCATATGTAAATAAGATTTAACAAAATGAAAATTTTTGATCATAATATAAAGAGATATTTTTGGTAGTTACTATATTGTAGAAAAGAAAGAAAATTTATGTAAAGTCAGTTAAGTACTAATAATGTGACGATATAGGTGATTGTGATTTTATTTAGACAGAAGATCTCTGCTGAAGGTAGCTTTCAGACAATTATATTGATAAAAAAATAGGTGAAAACCGATGAAGTCATTAAATTTTCAAAAATTACAAATTATCCTGTAAAGCTTCAGTGACTGCAAATTAGCCTTTGCTATAGCCCTCTGCTAACAATCTATAGATCATTTTATTATTCATGAATTTTAGTAATTTCAGGACACCACAGGTCATCTTATGCTCATTTATTTGCTAAACACCTTGTGCTGGTATGCCTGTGCTGAAAAATTGCTACTATTTACTTCCCACAAGACACACAAGCAACAAAGTGGTGGATTTGGCCCCAGACATCCACTATGCCAGGCAGCATATATATCTTGCTGTCAGGGAAATAAATGAGGCCTTAAATTGGCTACAAAGCTTTAAGAACTGAAATTTATATGTCTAGTTATCAAACAGAAAGTTCAGAACACCTGCCAATATGAAACATAATTGTGACAAACTGTTACATTTTACCTTTAACTTTTTGGCATTAACACCACAACTTCATTATACGGATCTCCTCCTCCCTACCCCTCCTTTCTCCCTTCATCCAGATCAGTTCCCCTCCAGAAAAACCCTCACTATACTTATCTATTTGCAAATGCTAAACAACCATTGATAGATTTGCTCATCTCTCATCTGATGCAAAAAAATCAAACCTATTAAAAACACTAGACTTTTCTATGAGAATAATGAAAAATACTCACAGATTACCATAAAAAGCTAGTGGTATTTAGATATTTCCTCTCTATAACCTGCTTGGAAGGCTTTCTATAGAATTTCTGTAACCATTAAAAGCTTCCAGGTTCTTTGTTTTGCTTTGCTTTACCTTAAAAAATTGAAAATACCTCTGGTCTTCTTTCATTGGCCGACTTCACTATCCTTCCCTCTGTGTCCCAGTTTCAATGCAAATTTTTTTGTTGCAACAAATCCAGCAAATGCTAAACCCTTTACTCTTTATCTAAATTTTCCATAAAGAGAAAAAAAAATCCACTTGTTTCTAAACCACCTTTAAATGGTGCACAATGTGTACTGCAAGAAACTAAATATTTTCCCTTTTGTGCATGTGTATCTGTTTTTCCAGCCACTAACATGAAAAATAGTACGATATTTAAAGAGAATATTTTTCCTTGCTTTTTATCTATCAATGAAGAGAATATCTAGGCTAAAACTCAAATTTACAGCAAACAGAAAATCAATATGGAGAGCTTAAAAATTCTTAAACCCCTTGACCAGCTGCACCTTTCTATTCAATAAAGGGAATACAAACAGTCTAGAAAGATAATTAAATGTGGGGCACTTAATGTTCTTTATTATTTTAAACATGTTATTTAGCTTTTCTCAGCTCCTGTGCACATTCTAGGAACTTTAGTTGTGGATAAAGTAACTCATTATGGTAATTTGTCCCATTAGCCAGGTTTTGAGTCAAAAATTTGTCAAAACACACCTGTTCCTCTTACCAACATGAGTATGTCAGATTTGAAATGAATTGAAAACATGGAGGTACTGCACACATTTCAAAGAAAGAAAGATGAGAACTCAGTAAAAGGCAGACTTAATTTTTACCTTGTACATGTTTGTGCTGTACACTGAATCTCTAAGCCCCACAGAGAAGTTCTTCACATTTATTCCCAGGATTATACATTTAAGACATGAAATGGCCCTTTGTGTTCAGTTTCCATTCTTTGCCCAAGGAATATTGCATGAAAGCATCACAAAGAAAAGGGGAAGGGGAAGGCTACTACCTTTTAGTTTCTTTCAGGTTCTATTTAGACTTATTAAAGTAAATGGCAGTGGTTTAGTTGCTCAGAAGCTTAGCGTGGCCACAGTTGCAGAGGTGCTTTTTAAACAGGATATGCAGACAGATCTACCTTGAAGTTTTCTATGACCCTGTGATTAGATATGTATGTGCTGAGGTTATGTAGTCAATTTTCTCAGAGGTGATTTTTGTCTTACATCTGAAGAGATTCCACAGGATATGTAATTTGTCTTGACCCACAATATCCGTAAAACTGGTCTGAAGATATCTGACTAGTCTTGAAATAAGCACAAAAATGTTTTGAAAAATACTGTCTGAAACCAAGAGAGAACCTCAGACTTGTCTGATGCAAAACAAAGTAGAACCTTCCTCAACATTATACTGCAGAGAACAAAACTGTGATCAAACAAAAGAAAAATCCCAGTAAAAACCTTCTAGGCCTTATAATTTGCTCCTTAAATTTATCAAATCAACAGAAGACTGAAAATTTCTTGAAGCAATGTGATAGAAAAGAAAATATCACAAAATTACAGCTTTTCATAGTATCCCCATATGAGATGATGGGTTTTGTGGGAATATCTGGCACAGAAGTACCCACCTATCTCAGTTATTCACTTAGTGTATTAGAGGTTTTTCAGTGGGGGAAGAAAGGAAAATTTATTTCTATCATTTTGGGATGAATTAAGGGGTCTTTTGAGTCACCAAATTATCATGATTGCAAATGTGAATTAATAAGTACTTGTACAAATAAACATATGCATATCCATTGGATTGATTGCTACAAGGATATTTGCATGTGTCTTCATATGATTAATGTAATTTATTCTTTTCATTGTGTCTATGTGTCTAACTAACTACAATTTCTGTATAGTATAAATTTTTGTACAATTACTTATAAAAATTCATCTGTTTTTTCTTCTTCTTTGTTTCCTGGCTACATATTACTCAGGTAGATTTAAAAAAAAAAAAAAAAAAAAAAAAAAATGGTTCTTACAAAATATGGTCTTTTTTGTCCTGGTGAGAATGATGTAAATGAAATCTGTGGTATGTCAGCCCATCTAGTTAATTAGTGATATGAATCATGGGGTTTTTTTGTTTGATTGTTTATTTCATGCTCTGTTAACATAAATCAGACACATCAGAAATGAATATTACTGGTGTGTCAGAGAAGCAAATTTGAACTGTGAATGCATCAATCCCCCAAGAAATAGCAGGGCCTCAAACTTTAAGTGAAATGCATTGCACTGCTTAATACCAAAAAAAGCATTTAATCTTATTGGCTTTGGTGGATGCATGGTACAGATGAAGAATAGTTCTGAAAAAAATCCAAGCAAATTTAGCTAAATATCATAAACAAACCCTTTCTAATATATTGATCTGGGTAACTTATAGATGAATAACTGTGCATACATAGGTTCACAAATAATCTCAGGAAAACTAAGGAAAGTACACGGTCCCTCTATAATCAACCGTCAGTAAAATAAAAGGGATGAATCTCATCAAGTTTTTTAGCAATAAAAAATTATTATCCATGGTTTTAATTATAACTATATTATCCATTTCATGACATAAGTTCAGAATCAATGTGAAGATTTTGCATAATTCTGTCTGCATAAGTCTCTGTTATAATAGACTTGATTGGTATACACAAAACCTAACTCGGAGGCCTAGCATGGGCCCAGAAGGTGCAGGACACATAGTCCCATAGGAGGCTGGTAAATGGAGGTGTACCCAAATGTCAATGCTGCATCTGATCCTCTTCAACATGCCAGTGGCATCCTGGTCTGTGTCAGCAATAAGTTTGGGCTGTAACAGCACAACAAAGTCAGTGACCACCCCCCTGCAGAGAGAGGCCGCACCTCAAGTCCCGTGTTGTTTTGGGCCCCCACAAAAAGCAGGACTCTGAGGTGCTGCTGCGTGTCCGGAGAAGGGCAACAAAGTTGGTGAAAGGTGTGGAGCACAAGTCTGATGAGGGCGGGCAGAGGGAGCTGGGGCTGGCTAGCCTGGAGAAAAGAAGTTCAGGGAGGATGCTCTTGCTCTCTGCATCTACCTGAAAGGAGGTTGTAGTGAGTATCTTCTCCCACACAACAAGTGGCAGGACATGAGGAAATGGCCTCAGGTTGCCTCTGGGAAGGTTTAAATTAGATATTAGGAAAAATTTCTTTACTGAAATGATGGTCAGTGTCCCAGCTTGAGACAAATTTTGAGGAACATCCAAAATGATCATCCTCTGATAGAAGGCAGGTTTCAGCAGCCCCTCCCCCACCAGGTTCAGAAAGAATTTTTGTCAGAGAACAGTGAAAAAAATCTATTTGAAAAGCAGGGTGCACGCAGGCACCAAAGAAAAGAATGGATAATGTTAGATAATAAAACTTCTTGCTGTGGAGAAAACTTGGGAGAGTTCTTGTAAGTGATGGCTCTTCTGTCTCCAGAGCTGGGGTTTGGCGCTGGCCCCTCCAGGCTGTGGCGTGGGACTTCCGGTGATGTTGATCTGGACCGGAGGAAATCTGAAGAGTCCAGGAGAAAAAAAAGATGCCACAGTTCCAGGAAAACCTTTTTCCTCAGCTAGTGAATGAAAAGTTAGCTAAAAAAAGCAAAGGAATGTAACTCTTCCCTGCTGCAGAAGCCTAGAGCTGGGCAGTGAGTGAGTGAGTTATCTGTGTTTTTGAACACAGCTGCCAAAAGAATTCCACCGGCTTCCCCACCTCTCTTAAAGCTACAGAATGGCACAGGATTCATGTCTGGGCATAGAGCAGGAGATAGGGGATACAGCATCATAAAGTCACCCCAAGACAGTCAGGCCTTGGAACTGTCTGGGGAAGTGGTGGAATCACCATCCCAGGAAGCGTTTAAAGAACTTGTGGATGTGGCATTTGAGATAGGCTTGGCAGCGTTAGGTTTATGGACTTCATTTTTTGATTGTAAGGGTCTTTTCCAACCTTAACAATGCTATGATTTTATGATCTTCATTAATGGTCTGAATCGTGGGGCAGAGTACACCCTCAGCAAGTTTGCTGATGACAGGAAACTTGTAGGAGTGGCTGATATGCAGGGAGTTGTGATACCAGTCAGAATGACCTCAACAGGCTGAAAAAATGAGCTGATAGAAATCCCATTAAATTCAACAAGGGGAGGGGTAAAGTCCTGCACATAGGGAGGAATAACCCCATGTACCAATACAAACCAAGACCCTCCAGCTGGAAAGTAGCTTGGCAGAAAAGGACCTGGGGGTTGTGCTGGACACCAACTTGAACCAGAGTCAGGAATGTGCCCTCACTGCAAAGAAAGTTAATGGTGCTGCTTTAAGAGTATTGCTGCCAGCAGAGCCTGTGAGGTGATCCTTCTTCATTCAGCATTGTTAAGGCTGTATTTGGGTGTTGTGTCCAGTTCTGGGGTCCTCAGTGCAGGAGAGACATAGATGCCCACAAGAGGCCTCCAAGATGACTAAGAGATTAGAACACTCTTCTGTGGGGAAAGGTTAAAAGGCAGGGACTGTGCAGCCCAGAGAAGAGAAGGGTCAGGGGAGATGTTCTCTATGTACATAGATACCTGAAGGGGAGTTGTATTGAAGACAGAACCAGGCACTTTTTACTGATTCCCAGCGACAGGACTCACCACTCTCATATGTGCTCTCATAATCTCTGTAAAATTTCCTCTTCCACAGGCTATAGAGACCTTTCAGTTGGATATTTGGAGAATCGTACCAGATGTAAATGTATGTAATGGATCTAAAGTTAATCTTTTTACATAGTTTTAAATGATTTAACTTAAATACTTGACATGAAGATTTTTAAGGTAAAATCTATTTTTTAAAAAATCGTTCCTATATCATCTAAGGTGCTAATTCATAACATGGAAAAAATTAATTGAGGCAATTTCAAGAGAATTTCCATTGCAGAACTGCAGTTACCGGACACTCTAAAATTACTGCAGATTTATGACAGTGTAGCATGAGAAAATTTGGCTCAGGCAGTTTGCATCATTGAACTGAAAACCCAAAGGGATAAGCTTTATGAAAATCTCCCAGGTAAATAAGGGCATGTGAGGGAAGAAAGATTAATGCCCAATTTAATAACAGGAAATTGAGACCTACACTTTTATTCATCAAGGAGAAAAGAAGATCCTTAAAAATACTTCTCTGCCTTCTTTCAGTGCTTTCAGTCTCTTCTGTGTCTTTGACCTAGTTAAAATTCCTCTTTAAAGAATCAATAACATGTCCACTTCTTTCCATTTGCAATTTGTTCTGGTGCTTGAGGAACAATCAGAAAGACTTTTTATCTTTCTGATGTGCAAGCCACAGACCTTACAGCAGAGAAACAGTGTCAAAAAGAACCCAGTCCAAGTAGTAGCTCATCTTGTTCATCTTTATCTTACGTATTTTGCTAACACTCTGGAAGTTATACTTCTTCAGAGGTATAGAAATCTATGCATTGATTTCAAGTTGCTGTCATAACATAAGGGACTGGCAGGTCCCAAAGGATAGTGGCGCCTCATCTGTAGAAGCAGACAGCATACAGCACTTTTGGCTTTTTTTTTTAAAGGTTGAAAAGGTGGCAAGTTCACAGGACTGCAACACTCCCCGTGGGGCCTGCTACAAAACTTCCTGTGGGCTATCCTGTTGTCACTGGGGCAAGTGAGAGAATACCTGCTCCGCATATTCCAAAATTTATTTCTGCTGAAATTTCACATTAGTTTTCCTCTGTTTGCTTTGTTTCATCCTAGTCTAATTTAAACAACATTTCTTGAAGGGAGTGTTAAAGAGTGTTTAAGCTCTGTGGAAGAACTTTTCTGGTTTTAAGCTCAGCAGTTTTAGTGCAAGTTTAGTATCTAAGGTGTATAGTAATGACAATGGATCTCATTGTAGGACAAAAATGTCACAATAGTGCAGATAGTGCAGATCAAATGTAAAAGTTAAATGAAAATCTGGATTTCTGAAGGTTGAAAAGGTATTCATGAGGTCAATTTGCTTTCAGACTGAGTGTATTTTTAAAATCTCCTCAGCTAAAAGACACTACTATTATACTTATTATTATTATTATATTTTTACAAAATTCCTGTTGGATGAAAGGGAAGGCAGGCAAGCTGTTTATCAGAAGAGGGGAAAATCTTTAAAGAAAAAAGTAAAATAAATTGTCCTATGAGTAGAGAAACTGCTAACACTGAATTTCCTGTGAATATCTTCCCTTAAATCCCAGCAACTAAATAATTGTGCTGAGCCAGCATGGTATCTGGCTTCCTTTGGATTGCATGCAGCTGAATAATATAAATGGTTCTGTGAAGAACAGTAGAGGTTTTTTGGTTGGTTTTCTTTTTCCCTTTTTATTATGTTCATTTGGTTTTACTGTAATTTTCACATCTTCTACTATCCAAGTCTTTGTTTCATCCAGATATCCTAGATCTCTATCAGACTTTACAGATTTTCAAGAGACATCTGAAATAGCAGAAGAAATATTGGGATGATATAAGGGAGCATAAACTGTAAACCATGCCTTAACACTCTGAGAATGAGGTTTAAAGACAGGGATCATATTCCTCATAAAGAAAATCTAAATGCATCCTTCCTGTATTCTTAAGCAATGATGAATTTTTGGTCTCTTACCTGTGGTATCTTTGCCTCCATGTTGATGTATAATTTCAACTGAGGTTGAAATAAATAGAGTTGTACTCAAAATTTGTTGATGAGCAAAGAGGAAATATACTTTATAGAGCCAGAAATATATTGTTAGTATAAATGGAACCTTAACCAAGATATAATCACAGTCTAAATGACTGCCTAGAAGGTAACCCAAATAAATTTCACCTGGATCAAGGTAATATTTGCTTTCTTTTTTGCTCTCTCTATACCCAACAAATTGAGGTTTGACCTGAATAAATAGCACCTAGGATGTTAGATGCATGTAGCACCAATAGGTGCATGCAGCAGAAAATTGAGTGAGTATTCACATAAGCCACATAAGGAAAGGCAAAATTGACCAGTTATTTTGCTGCAGCTCTTCACATCCTTGAAAGACTGAAATTAATAACCTCATCTCTGTTTTCATACTTATGTCACGATTAACAATTTCTATAATTAAAATGATTCTTTTAATTAAAAAGTTTTTTTTTGTTATGTAAGTACTTTGAAAGATTCAACTACAAATTTTTGTTAAAGTTTAAATTAGCTTTTATTGCTATTTCTAAAGAACTAACCATAACTAATGAACTCTGCTTCATGGAAACTATTTGACTTTATTCTTAATCCACTTCTTATCCTTCCCTTTGTTTACTGGCATTAAAAATATATATATATATCAAAGCAAGATGCAGAAAAAAATGAAGCTTTTTTATTTTATTTTATTTTATTGCAAAACTTTATTTGAGGAAAAAAAATAGCTTGCATTGCTGTTTTTCTCTGAATAAATAGTATTTGAAAAGAAATTAATAGATGCTAGCATATTTTAAGTAACATTTAGATTATCACAGCTTTCCAGATGAAATGACAGATGCACAAGAATTTTTTCTGTGGAAAAAATCAAGAAAAAAATAGCTGCTCTCTAGTATATATCAACATATATCACTGTCAATTTTGGCTCTTGTAGAATACATGCTTCTCCTCTTAGCACAAGTACATTAAAATCCCAATTTGGAAACTTAAGGTAAGGAAAAACCTGTTTCCATGACTTTATAGAGCTGACTGAAAAGATGTTACCTCAAAGATGGTTATTTATTGACATTTCCACCATTATTAGGACTTTCAACAGAGAAAGCTTTCCAACTTGTAGATGAACAGAAAATCATCACAAATATTTTTAAGGATATTTTCATCAATCTCTCAGAATTATGGTTGTTTGGACAATTTTATGCCAATCTGGCATTCTGGATTCTGGCTCAAGATAGAACAGAGACTTTATGAAAAGTGCAAACACTTCCTACATCTCTGGAATATCTCCACCATGGCTGGTGAAACTCTGAAATGTCTACTGAGATAGTCTGAATAATTATGTCAGAATTCTGTCTTAATTATACAGATTGGGTTTTTTTCAAAAAAATGGTTTTGTCTTCTGCATGTTTTTGTTTCATGGTTTTGTCTTCTGCATGTTTAATTCCGAAATAATTGGTTTGGATATTTGTTATTTTCTTAATTTCCTATAATAAAGAGAAGTCAGTTCTTCCCCATAGTGCTTAATTATTAAAGTTGCAATTGTTACCAAGCATCACACAGTATTATAGTCTTGTTAAAATAGACATCCTCCCCTACATGCTTCTTTATTTCCCTTTCCATAATATGCTGTGACAACTCTTGTTATTTTCTATATTTTTTATTTCATGTGCTCTTTAAAGTTTTTTCTGGTATTCAGAAAATATGGCAAAAATTCTTAATTCATTCAACAATTTGTAAATCCCAACTGGCCTTATAAAATGTTTGTATTGCATCTCGCAGTAAATAGTATTGTCTTTTTATTTCTAGTGGTGTCCATGCTGCTCAGAAACTGTGTTTAGCTTCATACAATACTCCCAGAGAGTATGTTTCTCACAGACCATTAGGTTTTATATTAGATAAATAAATAATAATAATATAGGGCGGGGGGAAGCCCCTGACTCCTACTGTTGATTATAAACTGATATAACACGTTTTGCTGCAAGATTAGAGGCATTTCTACATAGATGAGAAAAGGTGTCATCAATCCATTGTCAGGCACTATCAGAGATGCACAAATGGCAGAAAGAAGAATTAGGTGCCTCAGGCGTGCATTAGTAATTTACAAAGTGGGGTTATTTTTCGTGGATTTTTTTCTCAAGAATCCCTAAACATATAAAAATTAGTTTCTCAACAAAACATGAAAGTGACAATGTTCTCCTTCTGTTAAATGTATGTTAATGTGTCTTTATTTCTGAGAATTAAAATGTCAGGTTTGCAATACGGTTCTGGTTCAAAAAAATAACTGCTAGAATACTACAGCCGCTGTTCATAAATTGCAGAACTGGAGAGAAGTGGAGTTAATGGGTGGACTGTTCAGTGGGCAAAGAATTGGTTGGACAGTCACATCCAGAGGGCAGTGGTCAATGGCTCAGACCCCCAGTGAACATCAGTGCCAAGTGATGTTTTGCAGGGGTTGGTATTGGGAATGGCACTTTTTAACATCTCCATCGGTGACAAGGGCAGTGGGATCGAGTGCACCCTCAGCAAGTTTGCAGATGACATCAAGCTGAGTGGGGCAGCTGACACACCTGAAAGATAAAGGCTGTCATTTAGAGGGACCTTGGCAAGTTCAAGAAGTGGGCCCATGGGAATCTCGTGAGGTTTAACAAGACCAAGTGCAAGGGGCTGCACCTGGTTTGGGGCACCCCCTGGTATCAGCACAGGCTGGGGATGAACAGATCAGAGCAGCCCTGCTGAGAGCAGCTTGGGGGTGCTGCTGGGTGAGAGGCTGGACATGACCCAGCCATGTGCACTTACAGCCCAGAGAGCCAAATGTGTCCTGGCTGCATCCAAAGCAGTGTGGGCAGCAGGGCCAGGGAGGGGATTCTGCTCCCCTCTGGTGAGATCCCACCTGGAACACTGCATCCAGCTCTGGCATCCCCAGTACAGGAAGGATATTGACCTCTTGGAGCAGATATAGGTGAGGGTCTCCAATCTGATCAGAGTGATGGAACACCTCTCCTACGAGGAAAGGCTGAGAGAATTGGCATTTCTCAGCCTGGAAAAGAGGCTTTAGAGTGACTTAATTGCAGCCTTCCAGTACCTGAAGGGAACTTACGGGAAAGATGGAGACAATTTACAAGAGCATGTAGTGACAGGACATGAGGGGATGGGTTTAGACTGAAAGAGAATAGGTTTAGATTAGATTAGGGGAAAAAACCCCTTTGTTGTGAGGGTGGTGGCAAAGATTGCCGGGGGACATTGTGGGTGGTACATCCCCGGCAGTGTTTAAGACCAGGTTGGATGGAGATGTGAGTAATCTAGTCTAGTGAGAGGCACCCCTGCCCATTGCATGAGGGTTGGAACCAAATGATCTGTAGGTCCCTTAGAACCCAAGCCATTCTGTGATTCTATGATCTTGTGCAAAAGTCACACATAACAACTTCAACATTTAATAATAGCATCATATTAACTCCATCCTTCCGACCTGTTTCATAGAAAAACTCAGCAAACACCTCAGAAAAATAAACCTTTTTCACTCTATTTTAATGAAAACGCTTTAAAAAGCATTCTTGTTTTAACCTGTAAGAATATGCGCTGACTAAGGAATACATGAAGTGTAGGAAGAAATACATGATCACAAGCATCCTTTACACACTTATTTGCTGAATTCTCATCATTGCCTCTAGTTAAATACATGCACAAGATAAAGCCAGCTAGTTGAGAGACTTGTGAAAGGCTGTTAATTCTGGAACTCAGCAAGAACAATATGTGTGTATGTTATTAGGGAGAAGGAGTTTTATCAGTAATTGTTCTTCTTTATTGAGCACTGAGTAATTGCTACAGAAACAATCTCAGAGGCCTGCCCTCGCTCACACAGTCACCTTTCAGAGGAATTCTGTAATTATTGTTAAAGGTTCATATTTTCTAATTCTAAAAGAGTACTGATAACTTGATTTTTTTTTTTTTTAGAAAAGGATGACTTTAAAAAAAATCTTTCTGAAGAGAAGTGCTCAGTGTGAGAGTGTTCAGGCAATTGTTGCGAAGTTCTTCAGCAGCAAAAATGTTCAGACGCTTATAATCTTTTGTATTTGAGATTGTCCAGCTAGCAATGGCCACTGTATGAGCCTACTGAATGTGAAGTATTTCCACCTGTCACTGAAATGTTGTCTGCTCATCTGCTCTAGACAGCTAAGTTCCACTCTGTTGTCTGCTTACAGAGACTTCAAAAAAATTATGCAGTCAGACTAAAAGCTTTTTCATAACTGTATCTTTTACATGGTCATAAGACTTTTCCCCCTGAGTTGCGCTGTGATCAAAAACCTTAAAGGAAAGAAAGATCCTTTAGACAATTGCTCTTAGAGGTTCCCTCCATAAAGGTTATATCCTCTATCCAGCGCTGCAGTAGGATACCTTTCTTGTTGTTGTTTTGCAGCAAAATGCCCCCATGACAGGTGTGTGAACAATTTTATAATAAATAAAAAACCATACCAAAATTTTTCAAGTGGGCTAAGCCTTACAACTGGGTATCCTCAGATGGTTACTTATTAGAACACTTTGCACAATATTGTGAAGTAGTAAGCATGAACAGAGTTAAGAGACATGAAACTTCAGAAAATTTCAAATTAAGATATTTTTGTTTGCAAACCTCATTCCACTGCAGCCTTTCCAAATTACTCTCATTTTATTTTTCTCTTGTTCATCATAATAGTGAATATAAAAAGTAGTACTAGTTGAGATTCTTTGCATCAGGAAGAAAAAGCACAAAACACTGAAAACAGAACAAAGCAATTCAGCATCAAAGTTCAGTGTTACTGGCTGCATCGTTAGCGTTGCAAAGTAATTTTGGACAACCTGCTGAGCATGCCCTATTTTGTGAGGCATCAAATATTACCTTGGATATAAAGCCCAACCCCTCTGGCAGTTTCTGACTGCTTCCATTCTTAATTGTTATAGCTGTACAGAAGTGCCATGACATTGAAAAAGACCTATTTGTTTGTTCTCTGCAATGTATGTCTACAATGACCCTCACCTGGGACCCCCATCTGTGGGCCCAGGACTGACATTCAAGCTCCTCAGACTCATGCTATAGACCTTGTATTGTGGGTGAGCCTTTATCCAGCTCTGTTGGGCAGATAAAGCATTTTCTGAAGTTGGCCTGTGTATGTGCATGGAAAACTAATTAGGAAGTGAGACTTGCCTCTTTTCAACAACGTGTGCATTATGCAGTTTGCTTTTATATTAAGATATTTTCCTAACAAAAAATAACCAAGCGAAGGGAAAATGCATGCAAATGTTCTTCAAGCTTGTTGACTTTACAGTCATTAATATTTTTTGTCATATTGTAGGTTTAATTCCTCTTCCAACAAATAAATAAGTATAGCTCTTAATAAAACTGAAAGTCAGTCTGTGGTTCTTTTAGTAAGATACTGTGGACTGTAGCTCTTTTCCTTTTATCTGAAGATAATCTAGGTATCGAATGACTATCTCTTTATGTCTGCAAAAACATTAAAACGTAACCTAAAGACAAGAGAAGAACAAATTTAATAGATTCCATTGGTTCTAAAACCAGGAAGGAGCCAAGGAACAAGAGAGTTAAAAGAGAAATAAATTTGTTTGTCTAGGCTGGCACATGAGAGATTTCACAGATTTGTGGCATGAAACTTTGAGAAAGCATACCATCAACAATTAGGTGATTAATGACTTCTATGTGAGAAGAAAACGCATGAACATTCCTTATTGCCAATAGGTTTCATTTACTATGAATAGTAAGGAAACACAGATACATAGTTGTTTGTACAATTTTGAATATCAGTGCTCAACGATTTTAGATAATATCTGAAGCATTGAATGTGGGGGGGGTTGTTTTTTTGTTTGTAAGGGGTTTTTTATTCGATTACAGCAACTTATCCCCGATCCTTACAAGATCACAGAATCATAGAATACTTCAATTAGAAAGGGTCCTCCAAAGTATCTACTTCAGTCCCGCTGCTGTGGGCAGGGACGTCTTGCACTAGGTTAGGTTGCTCAGAACACCCTCTAACCTGTCTTTGAACACATCCTGATGAGGCGCCCACAACTTCTCTGGGCAACCTGTTCCATTGTCTTACCACCCTGACTATGAAGAATTATTTCCTTATGCCCAATCTATCCGATCCGAAACCAGGACACACCCTCTTTCAGTTCAAAACAGTTTCCCTTGTCCTGTGACTGCATTCCTGGTAAAAAGTCTCGTCCCGCTGTTTTTACAAGCCCACTTTAATTATTGAAAGACTGCAATAAGACAGAGCCTTCTCTTTTCCAGGCTGAAGTGATGCCTTATCTGGCTACCTAAAAACCCAGACTAGACAGGAATAAGGGAATAAAGGAATTTATTCAAAAGGCTTTCAAAGGTACACCCTGGGGGTCCAGAGGCTCCCCTGCCTCAGTGGATCCCAAGATGGACAACAGATCACAAGTTCTTCACCCTTTTATAGGTTTGGTCCATTTGCATATCAGCATAAATTCGCCAATTAAAGCTTCAGTTAATGATGTAATTTCCCCAAGCTTGCCCCCCCCCCCTCCCCCCGCCAAGATGTTGGTTTACACTTTTTGGGCCTAGGACAGTCTGGGTGTCCTTGGAGAGCAAGCTAGAGAGGTTTTGTTATGTCTGTCTTAGCATAAGAGAGCAGCAGCTAGAGAGTTAGAAACTTCAGAGTTATACTAGGCAGTACAGGATTTGAAATAAATATAAAAGTTAAAACCTAAGGCATCAGAAGAACCCCAACTGTCTTAGTCTTTTGCCATAGGAGAGGTGTTCCTTTCCTCTGTCCTTCTTTGTGGTTCTTCCCTGGACCTTCTCCAACACATCCATGTCTTTCTGCTGGGGACCCCGGAGCTCAATACAGTATTAGAGTGAGATGTATGAGAACAGAGAGGGAGAATCACTCCCCTTGCCCTGCTGGCCACACATCTTTTCGTGCAGCTCAGGATACAAGTGGTTTTCTTGGCTGCAAGCTCATTGCTGTCTCATGCTCAACTTTTCATCCACCAGCACTTGAAAGTTCTTATTATCAAGGCTGCTTTCAATCCACTCATGCTGTCTGTACTGACATTTGGGGGTTACCAAAACCCAGGGGCAAGATCCTGAACTTGGCCTTGTTGAACTTCATGAGGTTTGTAAGGGTGCATTCCTGAAGCCTATGGAAATCCCTCTGGATTGTGTCTCATTCCTTAAGCATATGAACTTCCCCACTCAGCTTCATGTCATCTGTTTGGGACAGGTCACATTTAGCTGTATAACAAACATTCTGGTGGCAATTTCTAAACTAACCTTTATTTAAAACTGCCTACCCTGAAACAACTTTTTCTTCTTTCTGAATGCTACAAATACCTCATACACATGATCAATAATTTCCCCCTACATTTTAGATGTTAGAACTGAAGAATTTTTCTGTCTTGTCTTGCAAAGAAATAATGAGGAAAAAGTGAAGAGCACTTTTCCGATATAAAGGCAGGAGGAAACGTCTGAGATTATACACTTGTTTCTCATCAGCTAACACAATAGTGATCCAAATTAGCTAGTTAAAAACATGAGGAAAGGAGGTTGGACACTATTTGCCTCCATCCTCATAGACACGCAGTAACTATGATAAAACAAAAAGCAATTACTTTCCAAAGATATTATTAAAAAAAAAAAAAAATAGATTGTGTACTGCACCATGTCTTCCTCACAATAATTCAGTACTTCAGTGGCTATAAGGAACAGTTATGAAACTACAGCTATTCTCAGGAATATGTTACATTGCATAGGCAAAAAGAAAAAAAAATTGAATTTACAGACAAAACTCATATATGTTTGTGAAGTCTAAGTAGCAGTGAGAAAGATAGCTCCAATTAACAGAAAGAAAAACTCTTAGTCACAGAAATTTGGGCACAGAAATTTGGGCACATTTGGGCACTTGAAATGTAAAGAATAGTAAATGATCTCAGAATGGTCAACTGACACTACTAAACAAATTAGATCTACTGTTGATACAATTAAAATGATGACACATAATTAGAAATAAAACTCATTCAAATTTTTGAAATTTTATGTCTTTGACACTTAAATATTGTCTTTGATTGGGTATCAAAAGCAAATGAATACTTATCAGATATTCTCTCTTCTGACTTCAGTGGAATCAGGAATAGATCTGATCTCCTGTGTATTCATGGAGTTTTGTTCTTGAATTATTGTCAAAAACATTTTTTTTTTTTAATACATGTTATATGTTTAATAAAATATTCTCTTTTTTTCAGATGCCTGCTAAAACTGTACTAGTCAACTTAATCATCCACCTAGCCACCAATGGTTCCATTGTATCTAATGGATTCTGTGTATCCAGTGAATACCTTGTTAACATAGTTTTAGGGAAATATGCTAATAACACATTTTGAGTACATGCAGCTGGATGACTACTAAGGTCTTTTATTAGGACTTTTTCACTGCAGATTTTTTAAGCTTATGAAGAATATAAAATGCTTATTCTGAACCATATCAGAGAAGTAAAGATATTTAATTCAGACTTGCATTAACTTGCGCAGCACATAACATCATATAGTATTTATTGTATCACAGAATTTTTTCTATATAAGCTTAAGAACAGAATTCTACCTCAGAGTCAAGTAAAACAGATCACAGAAACTCCCATATGTTCTGACCATACCTAATTATTCCTGAATAATCAGACCTGATTGTTCCTCTAAAGCCTTAATTTTAGGTATCTTTCAATCTTCAAATAAAATCAGTCAAAATATCTTTATAGATGAGTATGGCAAGCTTAAAAATACCTCCTCAAAAAAACAAAACAAAACAGAAAAAAAACAAAAAAAAAACCCAAACAAGTAAAAAACCCACACAACCCCCCACAAACAAACAAACAAACAGAAAACAACCCCCCAAACCAACCCCTTTCAAACAACCAATAATACTGAAGAGAAATTCATGTTAGGGATTGAAAATAGGACAAGTAAAATCTGTGGCTATTTTAAGATAAGATTTAATTGGCTAAGTAATAAATTTCTAATCTAACTGATTAGGTAATTGATTTCATCAGAGTCAATTTAGTCTTTATTTTCAGCAATAAATAAAAAATCCTTAAACCTTTTGGCTACATTGGACTATTCTCTTAAATTTGCATCTTAAAGGAAAACTAAGAAATATATCTAAACTTTCACAGGACAAAGCCTAAACAGTCTCATAAAAAAAAAAAGGAGAAAATTTCTTCAAATGGCAGTGTGGTGATTCCTTATATAGAAATTAGCCTATAAATCAATTAGAATTGTTTTACTGGTGAAGACTGGCAGTAGTTTTTGTTATTTTTATGCAAACCCATCTATAATGTTGGAAAATGGAAAAGAGTTCTAATGGCTTACCGTTAATGGCTTACTTTACTAATGCTCAGTGTGGATAGTGGTTAATAAATGCCTGTATGCAAATTCAATTATATCTATACAAGTCAATTCTATACCATCCTGTAGTTCAGTGAGAATCAAAGCAATGAAAATTGATGATGTGTTGATGTGTTTTGGGAAAGCAAGCCTGAATTTAGTGTTAGACATAGATTTGATTATTTTTCTTCATACTTATACACATTATGTTAACAGGTTTTTGGGGGGCCTTTTAATGTTTTGTTTTGGTTTATGAGGTTATAATTCTCTCAGGGATGCAATGTATTATGATATCAGACAACAGCAAGAACCCAGAACACAATGACTGTGAATTAAAATTAAAATTTAAAAATCAAAAGTAAAAGGATTAAAATTAAGGTTAGTTTTAACGAGATCAAGCTTCACACTCAGAATTTTCTGAACTTTTTTTGTAGCTGCCTCTCCTTGTTTTCATCATGTGAAACTAGCAATTCATAGGTGTATTGAAAAGCTCAGTTTAAAACAAACCCCAAAACTAACATGGCATTTTTGAGAATATTTGGAGAAATTACCCAAGTAATATATTGCAAAAATATGTGGTGTCTGAAAGGCAAGCTAATTAATACAATTTTTTAGATACTAACATGTATTAACAAAAAAAACCCAACCCCCCACATAAACCAGCAATATATAGGATGGTAAAGTAGACTGAAATATCTGCATGATGCATTGCAAGAGATAAATCAATTGTATTCCAAATGGATACAGACTTAGAAAGCCATGTTAGAAACTAATATAAATTAAGGATATTCTGATAAATCAAGCGGCAAGTGAAACACAAGGAATTGAAGTACTGAAAAGCAATCTTTTGTACTGACACTGAGCTTTACCTAAAAAACATAAATCACAAAATAATATGACAATTTAAAAGTATTTTTAATGTTTTAAAGAAATATGGAAGTAAATTTTTTATGGATGTAAATATTGATTATATATGTCATATAGTTATTTGTAACTATTTCCCAGACACTGATAGTTTGTTCAGAACACAATTGCATGGCATGAGTAGCAAATGTAGAGAACTTTTAATAGCAAAGGCCTTGTTTCTCACTGAAAGAATTAGCCAGAAAGTCAAGTTAGTGTTAAAAGTAATTGGAACTTGTGGTACAGATTGCAGAAGGCAGACCATTTTTAATAACTAGTTAAATTGCATTCTCTCATGAATTGGGATAATGTCAAACCTGAATCAATAGAAAGGAAGTTAATTCCTCCTGACTTTTGATAGAGCTTCCTGGAAGCTCCTTGAAGCCAGGTTTCTGAAATCCTATGTACCAAGAATAGCAAACAAGAGCATTTCATTTAGAGACTCATTTAATGCTATGTCTAGTCTAGAGTAACTAGAGTGATTCTGAGTTCAGGCATACTGTGTTGGGACCTAGCTAGGTACAGGCTCTCATCTTCTACTTCCCTTGTTTGCTAAAAAAAGTGAATCTAAATATTTGGTTTTTGAAGGTGATGTGAATTTCTGCAGAGCCCAACAATCTCAGCTGTGAGCCCTGCAGGATTCCATCTAAATAAGAAACATCCCAGAAGGTAATTGAAGAAGCAGCCTATAAAAAGACTGCAATAATACAAGAAAGTCAACAAGGGAATATCTTAATTAATGTGTAATTTTCTTGTCTACTTATTCAATATGGAAAAAATTTGAATTTCAGGGTACTACAAAAGAAGTACCTTATTAGAAACAATGCAGAATGCATCAATTCTAGATTTGTTCCAGTATACAGAATAACCTTTCAATATTTATTTGATAAATTTCCATTTCTTTAGGTGACACAGTGAGAGAGAGAGAAATTGATAGGTCTTCACAGAGGTTTAACTGTGTATCTACCTACCTCATTCAAATCTAACCAATTGCCTTCCCCCCAAAATGTAACATAAATAAAACTTCAGCAAAGCCTTTCATGTGACCATCAAAGAAATTTCTACTCTATGACAAAATCACCTGAAAAAAACAGAAAAATGTTACAGTGTATCAGATAATAAAATGTTCTGATATTTTTAGATGTGAATTTGTATTGGTGTTATTTTATAATCAACACTTAATAATAGGTAGATGTATTTATTTAAACAATTATATTTTATAGTTAAAAATTTAATTAAGCAGGATTACTTGCACAGCAGTTCATTTACATAATGTAATCTATTTTATACCAGTCCAAATTCTTATTTTTATTATGGTATTTTTGATCAGTTAATCAAGGCAATGTTCTAGTTAAAAGAAAGCAGGAAAATACCCATGCAAAACTAATTTTCTACTCCTTTTTTTTTTTTTTTGGGTTGAGAAGAGTCAATGAGATTATCATTTTCTACAATAACAGTAAAAGCTATATATGCTGGCATGTTCTTTACAGTATTAACCTTCATTCACAGTGTTCTGTGTAATATATAACTCTCACTAAAAGTAGCAGTGAATCCTTTCAAAATCAGTCTTATCGCAAAACATTTGAATTTGATACTCCACTATATAAATGTAGCTGAATACCTCTGAGAATCACAGAATTTCAGAATTACAGAAGAATTGAGGTTGGAAGGCGCCTTTGGAGGTCATCTTGTTCAACACCCTGGCTCAAATGGGGTCACCTAGAGCTGTTTTCCAAGGGCCATGTGCAGGCATGAAAAGGATGAAAACGATGAAAACTTCAAAACATCTCTGGGCAACATGCCTCACTTCTCAGTCATCCTCACAGTGAAAAAGGGTTTCCTACGGTTCAAACAGAGCCTCTTGTTTTTTATTTTGTACCTCTTACCTCTGGTCCTGTCACTGGGCACCACTGAAAAGAGTCTGGCTCTGTCCTCTTCATACCCTCCTACCAGATATTTACATACTTGAATACCATCCCTTTAGGGTTGCTTTTCTCCAGGATAAGCAGTCCCACTTCTCTCAGCCTTTCCTCATATTTGAGGTGCTCCACTCTCTCAGTTGCCTATTTCTGTGCTTTTTCCAGTAAGTTCATATCTCTCTTGTTATTGAGAATAACTAAAATAATTTGTTAAAGGAAGATACAGTCTCTTAGACTTAAGTAAAGTCTAAGTAAGATGGCAGATAAAGGCTGAATTTCAGTGTACTTCAGGATAGAGATTAGATTCCTCTCCCAGATCTATAAACAGTGTCTGAGGCTGTCTTGGAGAAGACATTAAAGAATCTTTACATCCTGTGAAGGCAAGAAGCACAAATATAGTGAATGAATTCTGTAGACAAATTTCTTAATTTTAAACTATGATTATTCAAGATTTTTGTAGGGATATTAAAATGGGAAGTGGAGTCTTTTTTATGTCACTTCCCCTTTGCTCTCATACTCTTGCTTTTATCAAGATGCTCAAGTCAAGCTAATATACTTTGCCACTGCAAAGGAAGGATTTCCACCCCTCTGGTTTTTCTTAACCTTCAGAATTTATGGGAAACTTGTTCCCCTCCTTCCTCTGTGGTGGAACTGATGTTTGGTTCACGATATTGCAAGTTCATTCAACTCCCTAGACTGTCAGAAGACTGTTTTCTGTTTCACTTGTTGGATTAAATTTCTGCCAAACCAGTAAATTGAAATGATTTAGTGTGTGGTCAGGCTAGGAGAAGACAGAGGAGAACTGAGTGGGAGCCTTGGAGAAGACAAAATATCCCTTTTGGCAGAGCACAGAGTCACTTTGTCAGCTCATCCCATCTCCTCTAAGTTCTTTCTGGGTCCCATTATCTGCTCTCCTCTTAACAAAAATAGACATCTTTCAAATCTTTCCCATCAGCAGGGTCTGTGGACCCGCTTCTTTCCTTACTTCCTTTCTTAAACAAGTAATTCATTGTTATCTGGTGTTCACTGTTTTCCAGATTAATATTTTCAATGGGCTCTGACAGGTCTATCACTGCTAGCACTTCTTTCAAATGCCATATATCTTGTTGACAGTGGACTATTGAGTTAGAATTTGACTACTTTATTCTGGATAATTTGTCAGTCTCCAAACAACAGGGATATCAGCATAAAAGGTGGAGCTTATCAAGACAGCTGTAGTCAAAAGTATTCATGAAAAATGAAGAAATCAGCTTGGACTAAATTTCTACCTAATATTACATAAAGATTAAATCAGTTGCCCTTCAAGACAAGGAATAGAGACATTTTCTTGTCTTGATACTGTGAGATCCCCTTTTGTGACTATACGGTAATGTCATACACATTCCATTTATTCCTCACATTTTCCTTTAAATCAGTCCTTTGAGTCTTAGTGCTTTCAACTTCCATTCATAGGAGATAAACACAATAAATTATCCCAAATATCTGTGTTACTGTTTAATATTATAACCTCGCACTTATTGAATGTCCAGAAAGGCAAGCATAAGGTAAACATTATTCTATATGCTCGGCTTGTTACACTGAGAAGAATCTTCCTGAAACAGATAAATATCCTGAAAATAACAAAAAGATGTATCAGAATTATAGAGACCTGACTGAAAGTTACTTGTAAATGCTTAAAAAAACAATTAAGGATGAAGGAATCATCACTGTCAAATGTTGTGCTCCACAAAGCCACAGAATCTTTTCTTATCCTAACCCATGTGAGGACATCGCCAAGTTGAAGGAACATCCTGGCATAACAGGTTATAATATCTTTTCTCACATTTATTTCCTGTCTTAAAATTACCCAGTTGCTCCCTCCTCTCAATTTAGTCTTCTTATAATATTCACATACAGTCAAAAATATTCACATTGACATGTGCATAATAAACCATTATGAAGAAAGTGGTAGATAAGCTAACATTTGACTTGCCCAGACTTCTGCATTTTAACACAAAACAATACATCACTCTTTGGTATTTACCCACTATATATTTTTCTGTGATGTTAATTTCTCCCTTTTTATTTTTTTTTTCAGAATAATTGTTTTCCAAAGTACTATGGATTAAGAGTGCCCACTAGTGTCAGTTCCTGAATCTTAAAGCTTTTTTATTCTTTTTCTTTAACTGAATGTGAAAAAGTATTGTACTTGTGCAGAAAGCATTGAAAGGAACAAAGGCAGAAAGACTGTCTTCATTAGAGTTGTATAAAAGTTTGGTTTTAAATTAAAGCCACTGATCTTCCCTTTCACAGCAAATGTAAACCTATGGAAGAAGAGTATACACTCTGAATAATTAAGTCTGTGAATCTCTTCTCTGCCTAATAATTACTTTCACACATTTTTGGATCTGAAGATTAATTTTTGATTTTTATCTGATATTTTGCATCAATTGATATCCAAATCATCAAATCTGGATATGATTTTAGATGTATAATGAAAAACCTCAGAATAACTTAAATGTTATTTTCACATGTGCATTAGTTTCTATAATGAAGAAAGCAAAGAAATCAGTCAAGCAATTCTCTTTATTCTTATTTCCATTCTGTTAACAAGAAATAAAACACATTGGTTCATTCGATACCTTACAGTAATTTGAAAAGCATCATTTAGTACTTGTGCTGCAAAAATGTAATATTTATATAAATTGTGATGTATGAAATTAGCCTCTAAAGGAGTGAGGAATAATGATATACCAGGGATTCAAGTTAAATAATCATTCCACAGCAACAACAACAAAAAAAATAGCAACTCTTTTTTCAAAAGAAGGCAAATATTTTCTATTGAATGTCCTTGTCTGAAAGCATCACTAGACATTACAATAGTGTCTCTCCCAACTGCAGATTTAAAAAGTAAGGAAATTTTTCCTATGCTGAAGGATATGTGTGTGCTGCTCTCTATTACATCAACTGGAGTGATACCAGAATATTTAATTTAGGAATTGGCCCTACGCTGTAGAATTTACCTGACCTGGTTATGCACATGAGAGAAAGTTCTGTTATAAGAGAAAATCACTTTTGTGGATACAGGACTGGGCATGACTCACTTATCTATTTAAAAATTGAACACTATATCATATAGCTTGAGACAAAGATTGTAGAATTGTTACAAGAAAAGAAAAAAGGCAAATCTTCAGTGTTTATGGCATTGCTGAGATGCAGCAGGTAAGACAATGGGAATTCCACTGCTAAAGAAATGCCCCCATTCTCCACAAAACAGCAGTTCTGATAGAAAATACTTCATAACAATTTAATACATGCCTGGGAAGAATCAGGCAATGCACCTCTTCAGTATTTTATTAAAAAAAGAAAAAAAAAATCCAGTCCCTGAAACGAACCAGATTATTTGTATATAGACAGGAATAGTTAACTGGAAACTGTGCATTTGTTATTTAAAAGTACCTTTTACCCCGTATGTAGTTTGCTTAGATCTCATGAACCTACGTCATTCTCAGATGTTTTTAATTTGTCTTGAAATTATGCCTCAGAAATTTGTTCATTTGGTCCTCATCATGGTTATTGCCAACAAGATTTCATGAGCAGATGCACCCTCTTCTGTATGTACTTTCAAGAGGAGCAGCAAGAATCTTTAGTAAAATATGTGAAGCTTATCAGATAATGATCCAGATAGCATAGACAGAAAGTTTTATTTCAAAAGGAAAAAAACAAAAATTACTGCATTTCAGGCTCTTAAAATAATTAAATATTTCATTTTCACTGAATACCATGTAAACTTGGATAAAGTCCAGAGCATCAGGAAGCCTGGGGTTTTGTGCTTCAAAATTCCAAATGATATTGGGCCTTCCAGCACAAGGTCTATATCTGGAAATAGTGTTTACTTCCAGAGGCAGATTGTTTCTTGTATAGATATGGTGATTTAAATTGTAATCAAACAAAAGTATATGTACATTTTATATACATATGAGAGAGACTGTTGTGTTGAGACTGTTGAGTTGATACCTGCAGCGCAATACTAGTTGCCTTATTAAAAACAGAATACTCAGGAAACAGAAAATTTCTAAATTGCCACCCAGGATAAATTGCAATGATAATTTTTGAAAAATTTGGGTACAATTTATTTCTTTCTGATTTCTAATTATTTTTTATCCTAAATGACATTTATGCTATCATTTTAAACAAAAATTAGTCTACTGAATATTATTTGAATGGCCATATTATTGCATAAGTGCTTGATGTAGTGAATATCAATATTTTAAAAGTACCCAGGCTCATTTTCCCTCCAGGGAGAATGGATTAATGCTGAAAATTATACTGTGTACAAATAGTTTTAATGGTTTTGCATCAATCTACGGGAATTATTCCTCAACAAAACCTTTTTATAAGCTTGTTATCAGAATATTTTTGAAGATTTAATTTTTAAATTTTATCATTCTGAACCATAAAATAAAAATATTAATTACTGTGTTAAATAGAATTAAGGTCAGATTTTCACAGCCTTAGGTAAATGTGGTGCATGTGTGTTGGAGTCCAGGAAAAGCCTGGGAACTTTTCCTGCTCCTCTGGTTGTTTGTTTTATCCTCCGAGCTCCTCAAAAAAGGTTTGGCCTGCAAACTAAGTTTGTGGGAGCATTTGCCCCACACTTCTGGGTGAGCTGAGAGCACCAAAGAAATGAGGAGATGGTTGTTTAGTGTACCACAGAATGTGTAGTTGTAGTTTTTAGGTTTTGCTATATATGTTATATGGAGCCAACATGGAGATTCTAGGGTGTTGGCTTCTTCTTCTTCATCTTCTTCTCTCTTCTCCTTCTCTTTCTTTCTTCTCTGACATGAGTTCCTTTGACTTGTTAATCGGTAGATAGAATTTAGTGTAGAGGAGACATATCAATAAGGTTGATATTTACTGGTTTTGGGAACAAAATAAGATATGTAAAGTTTTCTAACTGGTTGATAATAGATATAAAAGCTACCTGCTTTGGGTAGCCATTGCCTTTCTCTCCTCGTGTTACTGGAGGTCACAGCACAGTCTGTGCCTCTGCAACTTTGATAAGAACAAAAAATAAACAAGCTTTGAAACAGCAGAAAGAAGCCTCATCTCATCTTTTCGGGACATGGGACATTGAAACAAGGAACACAGCTGGGCCAAATGTCAGGGTCCAAAGAAAAACACCTCCCCCCTGACACATGTGAGTAGTTAAAAACCCTCATAAAAATTAATATTCAGTTTGAGGACACATTCCTAAGAACACCTGAGTGAAATATGTACTATTACACTAACAAAGATTGTTATTTGGGGTTCTTTTTTGCCACATGCTTACCTTTGCTGAAGAGCAATTGTTCTGACCAAGCTTTTTGGTCACTGAAAAGTCATTGAAAAAACCTTGGACATATGTCTTATATATATCTGATTAAATGTAGGTATGTACACCAAAGCTAGTTTCCTTGATTCCTTCTATAATTTTTTTAAAATAAATGCATTTTTAAAATATATTTAGTATATTTTATGGTGGACATTTACATCACAAAAAAATGAATTTTACTGTTCAAGTATATCTAAAAGGAGAAAAGGGTGATTAGTTCTTGTTTGACTAAAGAATATACATCTTCACCTGGCCAAATAAATCCCATCCAAAGACATGCTCTGTATGTTTTGAAAGGACTTAAGCAACTGAGTTGCAAATAAGCTCTTCTGAAATCTCCACTAAGTTTTTATATCACTTGAGTTCATGCTAGCAAATTTTAGATACTCAGAGAAGTAATTGGCTTAGGAAGCTTGTGACTCTTAGGTGTGACTCTTCTATGTTCCGTGCAGAGATCTTAAGATGTTTCTATAGTTTTTTTATTTTGTACTGTAGAAAGAACACAAAATGAAAATAAGCATAATTTTTGCATCTCTTTTAAATGCCTACTCTCAATTGCATTAAATAAAGATACACATTTATTTAGAATTAGATTAAAAGGCAGGGAATAAGACTGATTTCACCTAGGAAATAGATAATAGGTACATGGACATCTGCCCCTGGACCTGAGCTAAATGTCTCTATTCCTTTCGTAACTATTAGACAGCCATAGTTTTCAGCAGAGTACAATTCCACCCTGCTTTAGGTAGATATAAATGATATGCAAAATTTATCTATTTTTGTCCATGATCACAGTTATCTTAACACATGAACACTCTGAACTATGAATAACAATTATAATCTCATCTGTCCTGGGCACTAGTGATGAAAAAAATATCTAGTAGGAAATTAAATACACAGTCAACCAACCCCAAATATACTAAAATCTTCCTACATATAGAATTTAGAAGGTTTTCAGTAAGGCTTCTGGAAGATATCATATGTGTCCACTTGCTTTGGAAAGCTAAGGCCATTGTGCCCAACCATGATGGGCATTTTCCACTGAGCAGCCTGCTGGTTCGGAGGGTGGTCCAACTGTCTTGTTCAGGGTCACAATCCAGCAGCTCAAGGCAGATTCCTTCCCAGGCACTTTTATTTGAGCATGTCACCTACTGCTGGTGACTGCCAGTGTCCTTGAAGGACCAACACTAACAGCCTACAGAACAACACTGTGGGTTATACAAAATGATAACAGGAAACTGTGACAGGCTAAGGTTCAAGGATTGCTGGTGACAGTATATGACCGCAAAAATGTATTTAAAACAATACACAGACGAGCTCTAGTCACCAATCAAAGCCAGTTTGAGATAATCAGCACATGTAGAGTACGGATCTTACTCGATAGAATTGTTTATGAAGGAGAAGACAGATTCAGCTTGTTGACTGGTCCCAGAAGTTATAATCAAGTCTTCCCTAACTTCTCCTCACTCCTAACTTCATTTTATACTATCTCTTTATGTTTAGGTGGAGCCTGAGTGACTCTATTCATGCCTACCTTTCTTAAAATTGCTTAAAAATTCTCTTGTTTTGCTCTCATATGTACAGTCAATAAAATAGAGACACTTCCTCAGTGAGGAGAGGTCATACCTTGAAGGTGAGTAAATTTGGGGTGGAGTTGTGTGTTAGTTATAATTAGGTTATAATGAACTAAGTTCATCTGAGGAGAGAGTTTTTGCCACAGTTGGTGGTTCAGCAGCAAGAATTCTCTCTCCCTCCGTGGAAGTCTGCTCCTTGTTTTATCAGCTACAAAGTACCATCCAGTTCCCCTTCCTTCAAGGATTCCAACTGAGCCTGGACTCCACCCTCTGTTTCTTCCCCTTAGCAAGTGCTTAAGGATGAAGATTGGGTGTGTGGGGAATCATTGTGGCATAAGTTTCAGGCATGGCAACCACATTCCATCCAGGGAGTAGTAACTGCGTTTGATGCTATAATTTCCAAACTGTTATAACTTCTGTTAAGATGTGAATATAACTTCCTGGTTTCCTCTAATTTTACCTCCACCCATCTTTACACAAGCACTCATAAAGCAGCATGAGTAAAACTGCAAATAGTTTGTCTCCTTCCAATTATTCAGTGCTCAAGCAGTGTTGAAACATTCTTGGTGTGTTCAAATATCCTTTATGACACAATGTGTTTTCCTGATAGCACCATGAAGCTTGAAAGGACCTTTCATCCCACAAAAAAATGAATTACTTTAATTTATGCAATAAACTAAACAATATGTGGGGTATCTCAAGAGGTAGAACACAGTCTGTCTGACCTAGAAAGTCTGTGAGCAAGGTAGACATACACCTTTTTGATAAAATGCAGATGCCCCCTCAGAAATGCTCAGATCCTTACTGTACATAAATAGTTCAAGAATAAATAATAGTTTTTATAGTAGCAGAGTTTAAATATGGTCCTTGAGGTACCTGTTTATAAAGATCCAGATCTTAAAATAAGTTTTCGTTTTTGTAAATGAAGTTTTGAGCTGGAAACATAAATCACTATTTGTTTTGATTTGTTTTCTACTATTGCAGATTGTGTTACCTCTGGGATTTCACCTATCTTTCACCCATCCAAAGATTTTATTACAATATTTAATAAAGCTCTATGATGTATCTTCTTTATTACATTAATTCCTACAAGGAGTATTTTTTTACCCTGCAGTTCTTCTTTAGTTGTTTTGATCTGTGCCAGGCTGGTTTCAGTAGATCAAAAGATTATAAATTGCTAACTCCTGAGCTGATTGAAATGTAGCAGTGCCATAAATCCTTGTGATAGATTTTCTTGTATCAAAATTACTTGCTTTATGGTTGGGGTTTTTTTAATGGAGTGATATTGACAAAAAAAGTAAGTTAGTTTACACAGTCTAGTATAAAATCCTTATTTACTTCATCAAACCTTGGTACTATATATGTTCATGGTACTTTAGCAGAGTGTATTAGATGTATGTGGCATCTTTTTTTCATGAAATACCCCCTAGACAGAAGCATAAATTCTAATTTAAGTCATAGCATGAAGATTATACATGTGTAATATTAAACAGAGGTTTCAGAAGAAAGACCGGACTAAAGTTCTGAAAGCTATTTTTTTCTGGCAAATAAGAAAATGAAATCAACAAGAAAAAATACTGATTAAATTTTTCTGTGGACAGAATTATAGGATTGAATTTATAAGAATTTCCAGATATTTTGGTTTTTTACTAGCTCAGTGTTTGCTTTCGTTTTAATACTATTTATGAACTAGTCTATCTCACAACAGAAAATTTGGTGTAACTACTTTCTATCTTTCTTTTCATACCAGCTGACCACTTGTTCACCACCCTGCACTGCTCATACAAGTGTAGGTGTATCTATGTCTAGAAGAAATCAGGAAAATCATTCCCATTATATATAATCCGAAAACCCACAATTGTCTTTATATCACAAGTTAAGGGGGTACAGCTGGGAAAAACAGAGGAGTATCATGTAGAATCTGAAAGTGTTTCAACCTATTTTATCATTAATAAAGATATCTGCTGAATGATGACAAATGCAACACACCTAATATCCAAATGAAAAAGCAAGTTAGTAAGGGGTTTTGACCATTTTTAATACTTTTGGTGCTTCTATTTCTGCTCTCCTCTAATTTCCCTTCCCTTCATACCCTGCCCCACCCCACCACATTCAGCCGTACCCAGTCCTGTCCCATCCTTCTCTATATCCAAGCCAAGACTAAAACAATGTGGAAACTTCTGTTTTTCCCTCTGGTCCTGTCACTGGGCACTACTGAAAAGGGCCTGGCTCCATCGTCTTTTTACCTCACCTCAGTTGTTTATAGACGTTATTATAGAATTATAAAATCATTTTGATTGGAAAAGACCTGAAAGATCATTGAATCTAACCGTAAACCTAATATGATCAAGTCCAGCACGAAATCGTGTTCCTAGGTACCACCATTTTATCTGTAAAATAACTACAGTAGTTGTGACTGAACCACTTCTCTGGGCAACCTAAGCCAACACTTGACAACTCTTACAGTGAAGTTATTTTGCCTAATATCCAATCCACCTTGCCTCGTGCAACTTGAGGCCATTCCTCTTGTCCTAAAGCTTGTTATTTGGTAGAGGAGATCAACCCACACCTGGCTTCAACCTCCCTTTGGAAAGTAGTAGAGAGCAATACCTCTGAGCCTCCTTTTCTCCAGGCTGAACACTCCCTTAGCTATTCCTCATAAGAGGATGCTTTAGACCCTTCGTCAGCTTCCCTGGATACCTTCCAGCACCTTTATGTCTTTCTTGTGGTGAGTGCTCAAAACTGAACACAGGATTTGACTTGTGGCCTCACCAGTGACCAAGCACAAGGAGATGACCACTGCCCTGGTCCTTGTGGCCACACTATTTCTGATAGAAGTAAGGATGATATTTGCCTTCTTGGCTACACTGAGATCTCCCCTGAGCCTTTTCTTTTCCAGGCTGAAAAGTTGTCTCGGCCTTTCCTCATCGGAGCAATAGTCCATCACCTTCATCATCCCAGGTGACTTCACACTGAAGTCCTTGCAGTGCGTTCCTGTCTCTCTTGTACTGAGGAGCCAGCAGTGAGGATGAATGTAGTCACATAGTTGCAATCAGCTGCTGCTTCATGGTTGTTCATGCCATGGCTCTGATTCAGAGAACCCCGGCTAGATCTTTCCAAAGCAATCCAGCGCAGATGGGGCTAGCTCTCCGCATCCAGAGCCACTGGGATCTGAGGCCAGAAATCATTCCCTGACTTTTTCTATTTAACAATATTGACGTAACCATAAAGACTCGTTCACGAAATCAGTGTGTGTAATTACAAATGATACAGGTATCCAGATTCAAGCCTTTGATGATTTGGTTAAGCACACTGCAGTATGTTACAACTTTAGTTACTTTAGCCATTCTATTTTCAGAGACTATGAAACTATAAATGCGTAATTAAAGTTCTACCATTTTAGTGACAAATGTAGCACTGTATCTAAAAATACATTTGAGGGAGGATTTCAGCTGAGACATAGGACTTTGAAATGAAACAGATGAAGTTTTAGGAGATGCTTTTTCTTCCTTCTTCTTGAACCTGATTTTCTGAATACAAGAACTTGAAAAATATGGAAATCTAACCTGGCCAACTTTTGGCTTGTACATACTTTCTTAAAGTAAGTGTTCTTCATAAATTACTTTTTTGAACTACGTATGTGCCAATAGGAGCAGATATGTAAGGAGAAATAATTGATTTTTTTGCTCCAATGCCCACATTAAACATGTTTTTGTAACAGAGTAATTCTAGGTGACTGCCACAGAGCAACTGGCCATTAACAGCACAACATACTAAGAGGTCTCTGAGAGAGCTGCTTTTGCTTATGTGTCTTCCAAAAGTAATCCTCTTTATGTTCTCTAAGACTGATTTATAATGTTAACCAAATATAAGGAGTGGAAATAGTGAAAGTTTTGTTTCAAAGATAACCTACGATCTGAACTAAAAAGCTAATAAATATGTACTACAAAAGCATCAAGAAGACCTTTGACCTCCTAATGCCAGGTTTTATTTGAACACAAACTATGGTAATGAGAAAATTCAGACCCAAATAATAAGACATTATGAGGATTAAAGTGTTTATTAGCAAATCTTTGCTCTGCCGAACATGTCCTGCCATGTGGAATGTTTTCTTCCAGTCTTGGTCTAGAACAACTTTTATTGGCTTTATGATTTTCAATATAGTTAGCACAGTACAATCAAATTTTCTTCAGGAAAGGACTTTTCTGTATTTCTTCTGATCTCCTCTAGTAGTGAAACTGCTATAAATTCCCAATATGTGTCTCTGTACCACCCTGAAAATACTTCGTCACTTTCAGTGAAGGTAGAGTGTTCTGTTTGTATGCACTTCTACCTGACCTGGAAAATAACAGAAGACAAACAGGAAACCTTCCTCTCTTGTGTCCATCCATATCCTTTAAAAAGTAAAGAACACATACTTAGTGAGAATGAACTATTAGAAAAAATGGAATCCACCTTACTATTTAAAGCAAAAATAAATCACAAGCTCTCAGAGAGATATAAATCTGTTTATCTTGTCCAAAACACAGATGGCTTCCATTACAATCATGTGTTGATAGGCAACTTATTAAACCCATTTATACAGAGATATTCTTGCATTTACATTGAACCCTTGTGGGGGGGAAAAAAAAAGTGCTTTGCTTTGTTTGCTTGTTTGTTCTTTTTAACATCTAGCTGTCACACTGTTTTGTGGAATTTCCGTTTGTTTGTTTTGGTAGGCTTTTTTTGTCATTTTTTAATCCTCTTTTTTCTCAGTGATGTTCTTGATGGGTTCTCTAAGCTTCTGTTGCTGTCAGGATGTCTGTCACTTGCCATGGTGAGGATCAGGCTGCACACGGAAATACCTTTCCAGTGGATACAGGGAGAGGCGTCTTGGGAGTAATGGTAGAAGGCATCTAAAATAAGAAGTGTCATCATGCTATAAGAAATGGGTTCAAAGTAAGGAATCATTTATAGTGTGTCAGGCTTTAGCCTGAGAAAGTCAGGCTCCTGTATTCATCTTTTCTCTCTTTCTCTCTTCCTCCTTCTTCCTCCACTCCTCTGTTCCTCTCTTCCCACCTTCTCCATCTCCTTTCCTCCCTTTTTCTCTCACAGCTATCAGTTTCATCCTTTTATATAACAGGTTTATTCTTTTCCATGCACTGTGTAATTCTGGTATAGTTTTCTAAATGGGCTTTCCCAGGAACAAAAAGGAAATGATACCAAGAGCCACTGTTGCCCCAGCAGGCTAGAAATTAACACAAAAGCATGCTAACTGGTATCACAATTCTCACAATGTTCAACTTTCCCTGCTTTTTTCTGCTATCCCCAAAACCCAAATTTGTTAACACAGGGTGCAAATCAATGGTTAGTTTAAAGAAGATTCATAAATTGTATGTGAAAAAAGCTTAAAAAAATTGCCAGTACATCTATATTACAAAAGATCTATAGACTTCACAGTTCTTTGAAAAACAGTTTTGTAAATGAAAAATACCTGTGTCTAGCCTCCATCACCTGGATTTTCCATTTTTACCTTATGCCAGGAATCTAAGCTTCAAGCAGACATCCTAATGAGGGTGCATGCTGTGACAATCTGCTGGGTAAGCTACTATATGCAGAGCAATTTTATTATTTTTAATATATGTGGCCTACCTATGAATACTTGATGTTTCCTTTTACTCCTAACTCATCAAATTCTGGTAAAGATCCATGAAAAGGCAACAACAAAAAAAAACACCTGAGTGATATAAACGCCTTCTTAGCTTTGCATTTATAAGCCATTTTTTGTTAGTGTAATTGAATTTGCTGATAAGCACCTGGGACTTTCTTGTGTTGTTGTCCTTAGATTAGTAACGCCTTCTTCTAACCTAATGTGCAACAGCAATTTTTGTCTGTTCATGATTCCTTAGCTAACAAAATTATTTTCTACATAAAATAACAGGATAAGATTTCCTGTTGAGTTCATGTAGTCAGAAGTTCCAAAACAGTAAGAAACAAGAGAGGAGGAAAAAATTACTTTTTCCTACCCACTGTTCCATTTCACATGTTATACTTCAATACTGGTAGTTTATCACGAATAAGAATATATTATAATTCAGCAGCAGTAGAACATCATAACTTTAAGGTAATAAATAAGTATTTGAATGCCTGCTTTAATCTAACAAATTCAGTTTCCTATGGCTTCCTTGGCATATCAAGAACAGATAGGGCAGAAACAACATTGAGGAAAAGATAACCCTACAGCATCAGAATTGAAGCTTGTAATGCAGCCATGATGGGTAAAGCATCCCTTGTACTTTCATGCTGATTATTTCAGACAACTAAATTCTGCAGTCAGCAAGAGTCAAAATGGATCTCACCTTCTCTCCTACTGGAACTGTAATAATATTCTTAGTCACTCTCTGGTGGTAAATATTTTACTGCAAATATTCTTCTGATCTGGCTCATGGACAGCTTTTTGTCCACCAGGACCCCAAGGTCTTACTCCGGAATAGTCTTGTAGGAAATTACTTCCACAGCTGTTAATTTCTTTACTGGGAATTTTTAATGTTTCAACTTTTTTGGTTTGTTTTCTATTCCTATAAGATATTTTTTAAGTATCTTCAATATAAATTTTTGTGATCGAAATATTTCAATTGCAAACAAAAGGATTTATAGGTAGTACATGTATTATATTAGGAAGCCCTGGTTAAAATAGCGCAAAGTGATGTGTGATCCAGAAAAAAAAAAAATTGTGAGACTTTGATATATCTTCACTAACCTATTAATTTATTGATAAGCCCTACTAGCACCCAGTGTCATCGTAGCTATCATCTGAACTATGAACTTGAAAAATTCTAAATAAAAATTTATTTTCTCAAAATTTTTGTACAGCTATAAGTAATTGAGCATACAGAATATTCCCTGCGAAATGAATGTAGGTAAAACAGAGGAAGTCCAAGTGTGGTTTAGATAAATCCGGAGTCGTACAATTTAATTTGCATATTATAAAAACATAAAACCAGGTAACATCTGCACCACAACAGGGTTTTATTTTATTGCCTACAATTACAGTGCCACAATTATAGAGAAATTCAATATAAAAATGGATTACATCTCATTATGATGTCTAAAGCAAATTATGTGTTGTATATTTAATCTGAATACATACATTCTTATATACATCTGTGTATGAACATGCACACAATATTTAACAAGAAGTGTTCAGCATTGTGCAAAAAAGAAGACTAAAAAGAATTTATTTCTTTGCAATTCAGTTTAGAAATAAGCACACTCAACAATTCTGCTATTTGAACCACAGAAAATAACATAGAAATGCTGATTGCATTTAATATATGTGGATAAATTGCAAGGAAGACACTGGGGTTTTTATCAGTTTTTTTTTCCTCAAGACAGTTACAAATTTGAATCCAGAGAGGAAAGAGAATTATTCAGATAATTATTTTGCATTTTCATAAGCTCATTGCCTACCATAATCATTTTCTGCTTTGAGTTTCTGTGGTTAAAATATCACAACAGAAGGAAACAGACACATTTAAAGAAGGAAAAAAAACCTGTTTACTATTGTGCATTTATGCATCTATGTGTTTTCCCATTTAATTTTTCCCAAGCAAATAATTCAGTTTGTCAAAAGGCTAAGAGTAAAACAAGTGTAATTTACATGAAATGTTTAACTCAGACTAGGAATAGAAATACAATAATAATGATCTTCAAATCAAGTGGAATAACGAAGGGCTCTATGCTGGTATCTGTCCTCATTAACATTAATATAAAACACCTGCAGGAAGCAATGGAGTGCACCCACACCAAGCTTGCAGGTACACAGCTGCAGGTTGTGACTCAATACATCGAAGGGTAGAGCCACCTAGAGGATCCTAAAAAGGGTGGAAAACAGCTTTAACAGAATATTTTGAAAGAGTGCAAAATCTAGCATCTGAGTTGTATGTGTTATGATGCAATAGAAATTTTAATTTAAATAATTTGAAGCTTTAATGGATTTCTTGCCTGAAAAGGCTAAAGATTTATGATTCAACATCCATAGGGTGGCATGAAGTCATGAATACGTATGTCTGTGTGATAGTGGGTGTTTTAATGGGGAAAAGAGATGCTGGCAATAAACTAGTTAATTTACAAAGAAAATTATCTAAGTATAATCCACTACCTATCTGAAATAGTCATAAATTTTTATTGGCAAAATTGTGAAGTTTCCTTTGTGTTAATATTGCAGAACATGTTAATGAGTTATTATCTTATATTTATTTTCCTTTAAATGGAGAAAAATATATGGAATGAAACCAGATCCTTATTTATTTATTTATTTACTTTTATCTAATTCAGAATAATTTTATTTTTTAATATCAAATAATCTGTAATCTCAACAAGTCAGTGATAAAGCACACCTTAAAATTACGTTTCTGAGGTTTAAGTATTCTAATTTCTGACCCACCCCATCCTTTGAAGTCTATGTTTATTTTCTTTGTTACGATAAAACAGAATTTTGTATTCTAGACAACTCCCTACCAAAACTGTTGATAATCTACAATTTCAAAATGTCCTCAGGCAATGTATTTTTCTTTTCCTACCTGAAAAAGGTGCCAAACCTGTCATGCTTTTCATGATTTTGATAAGATTGCTACATATTAAAGACAAAGGCACTGATAATACAGCCATAATATACAGACTATGTTTTTCCTCATAAAATAAACTCCAAAATTCAATAGACAGTATCATGTACTTTCAAAGACTTCATATTACTAAACATTGCAGTTATTGCAGATAACTGAATCTTAAAGCTCATAACACGTACATACATTTCATGCATCAAATATTTATTTCTAACTTCATTAAATTTATCTTCAAGACGGCAGCTATACAGGGGAGACTGCCTTTAAATAGTTAACTGCTTCCTAAAAACGTAGCAGTGTCAATCCACTGACACTGCTTTGTGTTACCTTTGGTGAATTGATCCTCACCAAATGAATGATAGTGGTGTCTTTCTGCCTAAATCTTTGTTAATAAGTGTGAACATTAAGATGGATCAGAAGACTGCAGTAATTATTTGGTTTGCCTAGACTAAGATTTACGTTAATTCCAAACATGATCCTGTCACAAAATGCCAGAATTTAATTTAAAGAAAGGATTATACATAGATTAGCTGTCCTATTTAAAGAAAAAAAAGAAAAACAAATAAAAGAAAAAAGTAAAAAAGGAACCAGACATACACATGAAGAAATTTATACAACATAGTAAAAATATTTTTATTAGCTCTGCATATGCTGTCCTATAAGATATAATAATTAGATACATTACATTTAAATGCAATTCAAACAGGTCTACAAATAACTGAAATATTTTCTATTTTATAGGTTATAAGAAAACAGTAATCTTCAAACTGAATGTAAATGATGAGAATAATGTAAGGAGAAAAAGTGAGGAATATAACAAGGACATTGGCACGGCAAATATGGTATTTGCTTAGTGATATGAGACAGGTTTGCTAAAATATACTTTAGTAGAGTGTGGTAAATGATGGTCCCCAGAAACCTATAACAAGAGATAACAGGAAATGTGATTCTAAAAAGGATTTTAAAGGAGTTGTTTTGTGGGTTTGATATATATTTTATAATAATTTCCCACTGTACACAGATATCACTCTACATATGAACTCAATTAAGGGTTTCATTGTCACATCTCACTTAACGTTATCTTTCACCTTTCAGTTTGTAGGAGAAGACCTTTTTGCTTTGGAGCTTCAAAAACAATGTTAGAAAGCAAATTATTCCTTAGGTTCACTGACCTGTCCCAAATACAACTGAATTTCTTCTGAAAGCATTTGGGAGACACAAGCCTTTGGGAGCAAATAAATAAAACCATATTATTTGTACTTTTAATGACTTGAAATTTTTAGCTTAGGTTTATGGGGAAGAAGACGATTCTCTCTAAGTTCACCTGAAAATTTAAGTTCACCTTAAATTTATCTTTAGTTCTCAGATGTAGATTTTTCTAATGCAGTTTTCTTCGCTTCAGCACTAATCCTATTTTAATTAACACTGATTTTTTTTTTTTGTTAAAAGCCTTTGCTGCAAAATAATTTTTATTTGTTTTTCTTGTGTTTCTGTTTTATTCTATTTGAAGCTTCTTTTGATGTCAAATACTTAGAAAGTGTCCCATCCCTCTGATCACTTTTACTCATCTAATAAAAAGGTAATTCTAGAAATATTTTTAAAGCAAAAATCCCTATGCTTTCTCACCTATTGTTCATTTCTATTGTAACATAAGAAACATAGGTGGGGTCAAATACATAAAGTTGTAATTCAACTTTATAGAGAATGGAAAATTCAGACAGAAGTCAGTGGAATGTCAAGATAATGAGCAGATCTTCTTGTTCACTTTATGAGTAGAAGTTTTAATATGAATTCTCACTTGTTTCTTTGCCTAAGGGTCATGGTGGACAGGACCTTCAGCCTTGACCTTTTCTATTAATGGATGGTACAAATTTGCCACAGACTCACAAAGGTAGAAGATTAGACTACAAACAAAGCAGTTGCTGGAAGAACTGTAACATCAGTTGCAGAGGTGTTTGAGGGTTTTTTCCTTTTTACTTACAATCCTTGAAACTTTACAGAATTATTTTCTTTTCACTTACAATATAACACTGAAGAGAGGGGGTCTACTTGGAAAAGAATTTGTGCAGTATGAACACTTTGCACGATCACTAACAAAAATCTGAATGGGGAGGTGTTTGGAGTTTTTGGGTTTTTTTCTTCAGATAAATACTGTGTGGCAGATCAGCTCTGATGATCGAAGTCTTTATTTCTCAGGAAGCTCAGTCTTCCTGAATTGAGAATACAACTTTTCTCAAGCTTGAAAGTTGAAGTGACACAGACATTACCTGGGGTGAGCAACTCAAACATACTAAAGTCTGTCGCTTTGCAAACACCACAGTACATCTGCTTTGGAGGGCAGGAAACCTTACCTAGGTTTCAAGTATAGACTTGTTCTGCTTGTACCTTTCCTTCCAAATTAATTGCGGGAGACTGGATCTATTCAGGCTCCAAAAAAAAAAAATCTGTTGATATCTAATGCCAGTTCTTCTCTAGTGTCTTGGGGTGACTTCATGATGCTGTATCCCCTATCATTTGCCCTATGCTAAACATGAGTCCTGTGACTTTAAAGCTAGGTCCAGGAGAGGAGGGGGAAGCCGGTGGAATGAGTTTGGTGGCTGTGTTCAAATACACAGATAACTCACTCACTCTCTCTCTCCCCAGCCCTCGGCCCTGCAGCAGGGAAGAAAGCTGCATTCTTTTGCTTATAGCTAGCTTCTTGTTCGTTAGCTGAAGGAAGGAGTTTTCCCAGGACTGTGGCTTCTTCTTTTCTGGAACTGTTTAGCTTGCTTCAGTCCAGAACACTATCACCGGGAGGCCCCATGCCACACCCCAGCTCCAGAGAGAGCAGAGCCACACCTTCAGAAAGGACTCTGAAACTACCAGGTTTTCTCCGCAATGAGAAGGTTTATTATCAAACATAATTCATTTTGTGCCTGCATGCACTTTGCTTGTTAAATAAACAGCTTTTTTTTTTTTTCACTTTCCTCCAATAAATTTCTTTCTGAACCTGGGTGTGGAGGGGCTGCTGAAACCTGCCTTCTATTAGATGATACATTCATCCCAGATGTTTCCTCCCAATTTGTCTCAAATCGGTTTATTTTTCTATAATAGCTCTCAGTATACATGTGCAAATGTATGGATAGATTGCCTTAAAGGATTCCTGCTGCAGGAGTATCTCTCTTCCAAGCTGAAATAAAGTGGTAATATTCACTGATGTTAGTGACAAAAAACACCACTAAATAATGGAACACTAATTGAATGTCCTTTTTGTGTGAGACAATGATTTGGATTTTGTGTGCTCCTTTTCTTCCTGGCAAGTAATAGAATCAATTAAAAGTGCTATTTCGAAAGAAAGTATCCAGAAGCTACTATACTGCAATTATTCTTGTGATTAGATAGTACTGAGAAGATAGGGTCATGTAAGCGTTTTTAAAAATTGGATCATAATAAAAAAAATCAGATTAAATGTTTTGGATATGTTAGAGAGATACAGTGCATTACAACCAACTACTGACTAGTGTTTCAAATTTTACTTCCAGATATCAAGCATCACAGTATTTTGATGATTAGGTGGGGTCAATTTCAACTCTGTGCTCTAAAGCAGAAGAGGGCAGATTTATAAGGAGGCTTTTAAATTTGACATTACAGAAATGTGTTCTAATCACTATATACAGGATAATATTTTCTTCCTAGTTTCTTTGAATATCAGCAATTTTACTCCGAAACTTGAGATTAATGTACTTAAAATTGGAAAAAAAAAATAAGTCCATGAATAATATCTAATATTCCATTAGTCCTTCTCTCACCCTGAGAAGAGGAAAAAAATCAGCAATAATTTTGGAAAAAGATCCATTTTTTTCTTGCATTTCAGTTGGCTACATCAAATATTATTTTATTTTTCCCTTGTTTTTATTTTTGAAAAGACATTGTAAGCATTTTGTGTTGGAAGGTTGTAAACCCTTTGCATGAGAGTAATACATGTTTAAGACCAACATTCTTAACTATTCTGCTCAAGTAAATTTAAATGCAGAATGCATATGAAAGAAACATGCTCACTGGTATACTTAATGTGTTATTTACCTAAGGTAGTTGAGTTATTCTTAATATCACTGTCCTTCTAATACGTGAATTGTTCCCTAGTATTTCAACTCTATGAGCTCAGCTAGTCATGAAATGTGAAAATAAAGCAAAGATTAAAAAAGGACAAATGGAATTTGGGATATGATTTTATTTTAAAATTCTTGTTATATAACTGCTGGCACTATGACGTCGTACTCATCATGTTTGTGTTGCCTCCAGCCTGAAAGGCTTCTCGGAACCTGACAGTCTTACAGAGTTTATTTATGTTTCCCCTCAGTGTAATTTCGCTCAACAATACATCTTCATCTTCATACATGTTTTGTATTGGTTCCTCAGGGAAGAAAAAAATTCTCCTTAGAGAGGTTTTCGTTTTTTATGCAGACTTCTATCGACCATATATATGAAAGATCATGTTTCTAATGTCTGACGCTGTAAGTCCCTTGTATTGAAAATCTATATTCTTTTATTTGGCTAACATCATTTGTTATTTTCATTTAAGAGTTTGGAAAAATTCTAAAATATTTTTTATCTCTTCTTAAGTGTGTTTAAATACAGAAGAGCCATTAGTCTCCCTTTCTGTTATGAAGTTTACTAAATAATCAGTTTCAAGTTAGACTGCTCTCCAGTTGTGTGAGGAGGAATTTTCACAAGTTTAGGAATCTTAGCAAGTTTTTTGCATGTAAAATTTGTTTCTGAGGAACTGGCATACATGTTTTACTTTCTTCTATTAGATTTCTCTGCCTCACGTCTGCTATTACTGAAAAGAAGAGTTTAAGATATTCTGTCACTTCACTGAGTAACAACTCATCCTTGTGACTTTCAATATGTCAAGACAAGAATAAAGCCAGGTAGAAAGAGAAGAGATAGTGGGAATAGGCAATCCAAGTGCAGAATAGTTCAGATTAATTTTTTAAATACACAGGCTATAAAATGGAAAGGAAATCACTGATTCTTCAAAGTAATTTTAATAATATTTTTTGTAATTGTCAATTATGTCTCAAAGCTTTCATGAAAACTCCCTTTTGAATTTACACCAGCAAGTAGGCTGACACCCTCATGACTAATTGGACATATATTACATAAGTGTATTTTCCACTGTCACATAAAAGAGAAATTTATTATTAGAAATTACCTCTGTCTATAGCAGAGACTAAAGGCTAGTGTCAATAAAACAAGAGTAACTAGTGCCTATGGAGGATAGCCACAGCAAGTGTGTCTTCCCGTCTGAAAGTACTTCAAAAGTAGTACCTCCCTTTCTCCTCCCAGCATTTTTCTACCAGTATTATACTTTCCAAAGGAACTTATGCTATTTCCAAAAACACTGTTTTGGCCTTTTTTTTATCATTCATAGTTTAGACTGTCAGTCTGACAAATTCATAAATAACTAGAATATTAAAGGAACAACGGGAATTAATCCATATGCTTTCAAACTGCATGAGGACTGTGAAGTTCTTTAAATGAAAAAGGCAGATCAATCTTACTTTATCTTATCTAACAGCAGCAAAGGTAGGTTACAAAGTATGTGGCAAAGACACATAAATTAACAGTTTGCAAAAATTTAGCATTACAATAACTGTGTCAATCACATAAAATCTTTAAAGTAGTAGGAACAATTTTAGGAAGACTTCTTGCGGAATTATGATTTACAATTTAAATTTATTCTTCAAGATAAAAAAAAAAGTATTTGTTTGACTTCAATTTAATTATTGTGCTACATGAATATTAATGATATTCCTTTAGAAAAATAAAGGCAAGTTTAAGAATTCAGATCATTAGGTCATGTAGTCACTTATCTTCATTATGAGAGCAGCAAATACTTGATCTCTTTTAAAAACACAAAATATACACCTACAAGCATAAAGTAAGCTAGTCTTAATAGATGATGAAAACTACAGTTTTTGAAACTAAAAGGAAGGAAAAAATATAAAAATATGGAATGGTTTGGATTGAAATGGACCTTTCAAGATCATCTTGTCCTCCTCCCCTGCCATGGGCTGGGACACCTTCCACTACCATCAGATTGCTCAAAGCCTTATCCAAACTGTCTTTGAACACTTCCAGGAGTGGAGAACCCAAACCTTTTTTTGGGCAACTTGTTCCAGCATCTCATGACACTCATCATATTTTTTTTCATTATGTCTAATCTAAGTCTACCCTCTATCAATGGATTAAAACTGTTCTTGGTTGTGTCTCCACAGGCCGGGTAAAAATTATCTGTCTTTCTTGCAAGCCCTCTTTATATACCTATGATTCTGACATTCCCCTACTACCCTATCTCAGAACTTCTAGGAGAGGTTCCTGTTGTGTTGGCCCAGCCTGGGGTGCCTGGAGGGGCTGCATGCCCTGAACCAGCAAGCCACTGGTGGGATGGCTCAGAGGAGTCACTCCCCAGGCTGTCACAAGCAGAAGGCTCCCCTTGGTAAGGCACTGCATTGGCATGTCCACATCTCCTGTTTGGTTAGCCTGTCAATCCTCCACCCTCCCTCCTCCCCTTGCCTCCCTCAAATGGACCCTGCTCTGGAAAGTTCTTCCTTCCGGATACCCCATTGGCCCTTCCTCCGTAATCCCTCCTTCCCTATATCCCCCTTGGTTTATGTATCCTGATCCCACCTACTCTCCCCCGCTTTGCCCTCTTCCCGTTGGTCCCTTCCCCCGGTTAAAAGCCCTGGACCCTGTCTTTGTCCCTTAGTCCTTGCCGCTGGTTTGCCTGTGGCATAAACCCTGGGATATCCACGGAAGGACTCCCTCTCACCTCTTTGTCTCCGATGGAGAGCAGAGCTGAGCTCTGGGTGTGTGAGTGTGTGTCTGCCATTCCCCCTGCAATGTGAGTCTGTATGTCTGACAGCAGCCGTGGCTGCTCCGGGTCCATGTCTGAAGAAGGACGCTCTCTGGGAAAGATGCGGTGCTCAAACCCACTGACCACCGCACTGCGCCAGGTTACAGTATAGAATCACAGAATGTCCTGGCTGCACCTCTACAGGAGATTCTGAGGAATTAGTTCTACTGCTTTCTTTGCTTTGGATACTTTGGTTACGGCGATGTCCTAAAATGCTTAGCCAGCTTTGGGATTACTTTGCATTGCTGAAAAGAGAGCTGGCTGAGGTGAAGGAAAGATGTAATGTGTTGGTCATGAGTACAGAAGTGGGTCCAAAGCTACATATATACACACAAAGAGTTTAGAATTTACTCCTCAAACTCATAACAACTTTTGAAATTCCACTAGCATAAATTTTTACTCACTTTTAAAAACCATAAAATGAATATAGATAGATGTCTACATTTAGATGTCTGCAATCCAGCCCTTGGGATGGGATTCCTGAGATGGGATTTTTTCACTCAATTTGTAATGCATACATCATGTTGAAACTAATTATGCCATAGGTAATTTAGACAGCTGAGATCTCTCTCCTCCTGTCTTTTAAGTTACAATTATACCAACACAGATAGTGACATTCATTGCTTTTATGTTTGTACAATAGTAAGCCCATGAAAGTCTTGAGGGCAGAGACATAACCATAGCAAAAATGACTCAAAGTATGCATATCTAGGAATTATTTTCAGTACGTACTTTTGAAGTAATTCCTTTTTATATGAATCTGTGTAGGTGTGTGGGAAGAGCGGTTGCATAAAAAGAGGTTTGAGGAGCTTTTTGCCAGTCATATTATCCTCCAGTTCCAACACAAATAAATTAATTGCTGTCAAGCATTCTATGGAAATATGAGAACATAAATATTTGTAGAATATGTAAAAGGGTATGAAATTAGATTTAAAAAAAACAATAAATATTGTATAAATTATTATGTTAATGGAACCATTTGGAAGTTAACTGAAACCATATTCGTACAGCTCTAAGTAGCAATCAAGAATCAAACATCAAAGAAAATGTTAGAATTTGAATCTGGCATGTCATGCATTCTTTCAATCTTGCCATTAAAAAATCTAAACATAAAATCACATCTACAATAATATTTTCAAAATTAAGTGTGACAAATTAGGAAATTATGCAATCATTAAACTGGGTGCTTAGTAATGTGCATTCTAATTACTTTTTCAGCCTACACTGTACATGGTTTCATATTTAGTGAAAAAATATTGCAAAGTGCCATCAGTGGTTTAGCCATCTAGTATTTAGGTATTGAGTTTTATCTAGATTACTAGGACCCTTTTAATAGTAAACAGATAGCTATAGACACCATTAAAAAGTGTTCCATTTTTCTGATTTCAGAGAGTATTGAATTGTGTATGTTAACAGCCTACAGCTGTTTGGGGGTGGGTGGGGTTGGTGAGTAGTGAGTAGAAGGTAAAATGTCCAGAGCTGAGCATCTGAACTCTCAAACACAAGACTCCCACTTGCTAGCATCAGTGCCTACAGGTTGGTTGTAAATTTTGCAACAATCAAACAGTATGGTCATGTCCTGAATCCTCCACTTAACAGAGACATGGGACAGAAGCAGCAACAGATAATCTGATTTTCTGCATATGCAATTTCTAGACTGCAGAAGCCAGAAAACATGACCCACAAAAAAGAAATGGTGCTCAAACTTGGTTTCTGTAAAGAAAGGATTTTGGGCAAAAGAAGAGACACTGGAGAGAAGACGACAGTCCTGCCTGGAGGAAAAATCTGAAAAATTAGGGAAGAACCCAGAGGTCAGAGAACTAGGTGGAAAAAACACACAGGGAATGCCCAGGGAGGGGCCTTTGCCAGTGATGCTCAAAAGTGAGCAGCAGCACATCATGGACGATAAAACATTGTGCCCATTGGGAAAAGTAAGGCTGTGGGCTAGTGAGTGAGCAAGCTTGTGAGCTAATCTAGCAGCCTAAGTACTCCTGTCTCATTGGTTCTAATCCAGATCACCATCTCAATCACCATCCAGATAGCCCTTATCCAGATCAACTACTATTTGATATTTATTCATTTTGGCTATTAATAATGTCTGTGGGGTTCTTACCTGTCTCCTGCACTGCTGGGATTAGGATTTGCAGCAGGACATTTTGCAACAGTCATGACCTCTCAGAATTTTGGCTTCCACCCCTCAAACATAACATTTCTCTGTCATGAGCACAGCAAGGACCCTGCTGAGTAAACAGACTCCTGCCTGTTGATGCACACCCCTAGGGGCTGTCATTCATTGTGTCTTGCCTGTGACACCCTCTTGAAGTGACTACCTCCTCCATTTCTTTTAAGAAGAAGAATTGTCAAGGAATTTTGAAACATAATCATATTTACCTTGTGAATTACTCTTGTTTATATGCTTATATATTGCTTCAAAAACTCTAATTCTTCTTGAGATATTTTTTTCTACAATCTTTGTTGACTCTAATAATCATATTTATTAAATTAAATTAAATAATATAAATTAAAATAATTAAATAATATAAGAAATATATAAAATAAATAAAATTATATATAATATATATTATATAATATATAAATAAAATAA
>VZRF01001659.1:201754-246892 GCA_013396875.1 Vireo altiloquus
AAATAATATAGATTAAATATTATCATATTTATTATCTCCACTTACTCTATTCTGGACTGTAATGTTTTCAAAGTAGAGAAACCAAAATTGCTTGTTTGTGATTCTCTGTATTTTCCTATAGTCCTTGTTATTGTTTTAGTTGAAAAGAATTTGGATGTTGTCTTTTGTAACTTTCTCATTTCTATGAAGAGTTTCCTAGTTAAGCTCCTTCAAATTTCATAGGCATGTAGCATTTGTTGCTCCAAAACTGTGAACAAATGGTAATAAACTGAATTAGACAGGTTGAATAACATTCATCCACTTAATTATTTGAAATATCTTCTGCGAATATTCTCCTCTCTGATATGTGAACTTCTTTTCTTTTGTACTTACATAGTGTCAGTAATGCAAAAATTTTGTTTCATGAATTTTTATTGAATCATCTGGATGTCATTTTGACTCTCTGTGAGATTCTTGCTTCTTTTGTTATTAAACCAGTTTTAATTAGCAGTATTTTATTATCCTAGAAGTTCCCACTCAGAACCCTTTCCTGCCATGACCCGTATCAGAGAAATTTTTTGCTTGTTTGTTTGAGTCTTGGGCTCCTTTTATGATTTTTGTAAGAAATCTTCTGTTAGAAGACAGAAAATTATCCTACAAAGGATTTTAAAATATCAGAAATAAGATAGTAATCAATCAATCCATCATTAACATTTTCCAGGGACTCTTAAATTTCTTTTTTCGTACCTTCTATGTACACTCTGTTGAGATTAAGTTTACTAAGTTTTGATGTTATTAAAATGGCATAATGGAAAACCATTAGAAAAGTGAGTATTTGACACAAAAAGATGATAATAGAAATCCTTGAAGGAAAAGTAACTATTTCTAAAGAGAAGGAGCGCTGGGTGCTTAATGATTAAATTTCATGCTTTGACACTTTGCAATTCTTTGAAAGCAAGTGATAATAAGGAAAATTACTTCTTAGTCTGAGCAGCAGCTTAAATGAAACCAATAGAACTTAAAGAGTCCAACTTTTGTGTGTTAGTTAAGCGTTCTTTTATCTCTTAGAGCTAAAATGGATAATGAAACTTGTTACTTAAGGGACTTATCAATGGAAATTTTGATAATTTTACATTGCGTGTCTAGAGTGTCAAAATTACATATGATTAAAATGTTGCTGCCATGGCTAAGAGAGACTCTTATGGGTTATGAATTAATACAGTCTAAGAGAACAAAAATTGAGTTAATAGATATTATTTTTTCTGTTCTTTTCAGTTAGAGATAAAAGTGACTTTCTTTTTCTGTTCGTATTTCAAAACATGTAATAAGTTATTTAAAAAGAAATATAGATAATTCCTTAACTTTGTAGTACATTTCGATAAGCAAAAATAGCTACTCTTAGATAATAAAGATCCTGATGGAGACCTTAGGGTTAGACACCAATGATGGCAAAAAGCTGCTTTTTCAAGGAATGTAAGGTTCAAAGGATTTTTTTAAAGCAAATATATATGAAAATTTGACTGACAGAAAGAGCATAACTTTTGGTGTCATTTGGCTGAAGGGAGGTGATAGATCTTAAAGTCAGAAGATAACCATAAAAGAGCACCAGGCGGCACATAGTCTGAATTAAAAGAAGCTGAACATTTGTCTACAAGGTAGAACATGGACTTTAGATTGTGCCTGAAGCTTTCTAAACATACATAAAAATGTGTCTTTCCTAAAGGACTCTGAACTTAATGGACCGAGAAAAAAAAGTGCCGGTAAGATAAAAAGTGAAAAGTAACTTCTGTTATCTTACACACAGAATATAGTGACAGAATAAAAATAAAAAATAAAAAATAAAAGTGATTTTCTGGTTCAGGCCGGTAAGATGATTGCTGAAATGCACTGCCTTTAAAAGTGTTGGTCCTTAAATTAGAGTCCTAAAACTTCGTCTCTCTGGACCTAAAAAAGATCAACTTTAGCTATTGTTCTGGAATGGCTCTGGATGCTGAATAGTAGATATTTGAATATGTTAACTTTAAAAAAGTTTACCTTCCAGATTTGTTCTATATCTTGGTATATTGCAGTGTCTTCAGCACACTCATAAGCATATACTATGGTATTGGTTTTGACTATTCCAACTAAGGGACTGAAAAGTCATCTGAAATTATTAGTTTAAGAGAAGAGCAAAGACTGGAAAAACTTCAGATATCTTTCATTTTGATGCTGTCTAGTCTAGAAACGCTAGAAACTTGTATTTCTCGGAAATTTTTGTGTCTGAGGGGAAAACAACCAACAAAATAAAAACTGTAAAAGAATACAGATTCAGTGTTGTCCTTAGTTACAAAAAATGCATGTATTAAAAGGAATATAGTGTTATGAGTAATACTGATAAGCAGAATTGAAGAGAAACTTAATTTTCACTCTTGAAATTATTTCTTATTTGTCATGTATTGCTGAAAGAACCAATGATAGTCTGCTGCTTTAGAGTGATTTTCAATTCATTTTACCCAATATATTTGTTTGGGAGCCTAATATCATTTTGGTGCAGATTACAGTGTTTGGCATATGCTGAATGAGATACAGCAGCTAAAATAATTTTAAAAAATAGTGCAGTAGTGAACATTGCAATTACCATAGTGCCTCATATTTATATTGCTAGCAAATACAATATTAATCTGAGCTCTGTGTATTATTCCATTCTCTAAAGTAAACCACATAACTTTATGTTGATTGCTAGAATAGTGTTGCAAAAGGTTCCTGCAGGGATGGGTGAACTGGTGATTGTAGCAGGCATATAGCTTTTCCTTTTGTGCTGCACATGCAAGAGATAACTGAAGATTCAATCTTCTCTTTCTCATCTTATTAGGAGGAGGGGAAGAGGTGATGTGTATGTTTCTGGCCCTTGGATTCACTTTTTCTGCTTCAGAAACACTTGAGAGCAGATATCTGCCTACAGCCATAAAAGCTATTAAAAAATTACAAAAGCACAGCTCAGCAATAGCATTTTGCAGTTCAGCCAGGGTTTGCAGCTTGAGAATTGCAAATATCTTGGGTCTGCTGGTGAGAAGTAGTGCCTTGGGGATGATAGTCTAAAAATTGTACAGAGGGTGTAGTCTGACACACAGGAGAGGAAATAGAGGCTTGAGATAAGAATTTCAAGATACATTTTAGTACTTTTCAGAAGTGACCTAACCATTTACATGACTGAACTCTGCTTGCCAAAACCACTTTTCAAATCACACAAACTCCCAACGCACTCGGAATGCCTCTGCATCAGCATTTTAGTTCAAACCAGGAGTGCACATTGAAGTAAATCTCCCAGTTGCCAACACTCCCCCCACCAATCTCCCTGTCCTTTGGCATTGCAGAGCACAAACTCACCTGCCTGGGACTCCAGGAGCCTCACATTGCACCAGCTAACAGGGCAAGGCTTGCTGTGCCCTGAGCCAGCTGTAGCTTGTTGCAATAGTCCTAGAGCTCAACCAATTGATCCCTGCCTGCCTTGGTGTAGATGGAGTCCTGGGAGTGTCATGTGTGGTGAAGGACTTAAGCTCCTCAGCTGTCACAGAGTAACGCACACCCTTTGTGTTAGGCCCTATGAATTTTTCCAGCTTAAAATGGGACACAGTACAAAAAAGAGTTTATAAAAAGCCCTATAAAAATAGCTTCAAGAGGTCCCCAGGTCTGTGAATTAAGGAACCTTGCTCCTAGCTACAACATCGAGATACAACACATTCACTGTAAGCCTTGAAATAAACTGTATCCATCAAGCTTGGGATTCAGGGGAACATCAAAAGAGTGAGCATTGCACCACAGAATAGAGGCAATTTGAACATTATTGTTATAATTGTTTTATTATTATTATTATTATTATGAGGTTTTTTTAATTAATTAGGTGTGGATTTTTAGATGGTTAAAACATTAACTAGAAAAGCAATAGATTTCTGTCATCATATACAGAATTTTGTTCCTTTTGCCCATAGTAATATTTTGAATGAAATAATGGCCTATGGAAAAGCAGAAAGATTTCAGAGCCTCAACAATAACAGTTTTGCCTGTAAAATCCTTGTTCATTGTAGGTGTAGACATACCATTAGACTCTGATCCTTGAAATTTCTTTGGCATCGTAGTAAGACCAAAGACAGTTTTATCTTTATATGGAAGTGATATCCAAAATTACTTCAGTCAACAGCTGTGAGGCTGTTTGCTAGGAAGCACTTTCTGTACTTCTTTCCAAAAGGTGTTTATCTGAAGGGAAATTTCCTATTAAAAGAGGCTCCTTGGCTGACCATTGTATAGAAAAATTTGTCAAACCATCTATTGCAGAAGAGACAGTTTTTTTAGATTTAATCTGTCCAAAACCTGTCCTTAAAGACTTTCTCTGCAGTCTTTTCTGCTAGCCCATTCCAGTGGCCTGTTCTCAGACTGCTTGCCAATACCACCTGTTATTTAGGACAAAGAGATCAGCATGTATTTAACAAACAAACCCCCAACCAAACAAAAACCCAACCTACCATGATAACCAGGTCTGAGTAAGAGCTCCAAGCTGGCACTTTTTATGACCTGGACAATTTTTTATCTGACTATTGGCAGTTCATATGTCCCAAATTATGTGACTTTAGGTGTTAACTAGGTTTGCCAATAACTAAACAGCAGTTTTCTTATTTTGAAGTTACATATGCAAGGCTTTTGTTTTATGTGGGGATTTTTTCTCTTTTTTTTTTTTATAGACTATTATGGAACAAAATATTAAGTAAACACTTAGAAAGTAAAGAAGGAATTAGTAGCTTCTAGGTCTCTGTCACTTGCAGCATCTAGGACCCTGTCACTTTTTCGCTTGGTGTTATTTCTATTCAGTTTCTTCAATTTCTTTAAAGGTTATTAATTTGTGTTGCTTTTGGATGCTAAGAGGAGGTGCAAGTTATTGGTATGTCAATCACAATTACAATGAATGAAACATTAATTAAGCTCCAGCTTAACTAAGATTACCTTGGTTAATGTTTTGTCGTTGTGGTGGTGTTTTTGTTGGGTTTTTTGGTGGTGGTGGGGGGGTGTAGGTTTTGGGGTTTGCGGGGATTTTGTTGGTCTTTTGTTTGTTTGATTTTGTCTGGTTTTGTCGTTTTATGATTTGGAGGTTTTTTTGGGGGGGGTTCAGAGGTTATTAACAGACTGGGTCAATTTCAGCACACTGTTTAGGTAATTTTTTTAAAAACAGGTTGGAACCTATTTCACAGTCTAAATTATAAATGTGCAAAACAACAACAGGGACACATTGTGCATTTACAAATAGAAAAGCAACTGTCAGATTCACAGAATTTCAGCACAAAATTGGCAGGATTTTTGCTTATTCCTGGCAGTGCTGAAAGTATTCTAGTTCTTTTTTTTTTTCTTTTTTATTATTTTTTTTTCCTGTGTGCACTAGGCCCAAAGCCAATACATACCCTCACATATGGGGAATTCTTGGTACAACCAGATGTTAAGAGATGAATTCTTCTAGTATTGGCATCTGGGCCTGGGTCTGTTCCCTTGGTATATTCCTCTCTTTGACTCCTTGATTGGTTCTGCTGCTGGCTGCTGTGACATCTGTTCAGCTGTCTGCAGGCTTGGTAAAATGCTGCTGTGTTTCTTATCTGTCTGGATGTCAGATTTCTTTGATACTCTCAAGAGCATAAAAAATTTAAATTTTATTTCGTTGTGCTAGTCGATAGGACAAAGTATGGATTTGCTAAATGGTTCCATACAGAGGGAAAGAACTCCATCCTCATGTCTCTATTTGTTCATTGTGAAAATGTAGAATCTTGTTCATGCATTTATATTTGCTTGCATAATTTACATGGAGGGTCGGGGTTTTTTGTTTGTTTTTAATGACGTTTAACCAAACTACATCTGCTTTAAAGAAAAACACTCACTATTTTAAAACAAGACCCCTCTGATCACCTATTCATCATTTAAACAATTTCTCTTAAAACAAAATGGGATAATATTCAACGCAGTAGTATATGCTGTCATACTTTAATGACATGAATAAAATTGAATAGTTTTAACAGCTAAAAAATAGAGGGAAAAAGACCTGGGATGGGAGAAGGATGTGATGATATATTCAATAATTTCTAGTATCTTGCTGCTAAACCTGGTTGTTATTAAAATCATGTGATCCTTTCCTGCAACCATCAAAAGACAGAATATATGTGAGGTTTTTATAGTCTTGAAGTGCATGACCAAGTTAATATATGTTGCTATGTAAGAAGTGATATTAAAGATTTCTTTTCAATCAAAAATTAATTGGATCCTGAACTCTTGACTATTTCTTTCAAAGGACATAAGTTCGTATTTTTCTAGACTGAAATCTCTTCCTTTTTCAAGTGGGACTGCAGAATCTCTTGTTCCCCACTTCACTGCACACCACTGCCCAAGACTCTAGTACTAGTTACAGAGCTTCTTTCCCTTGGAATCTGTGATCACTTGAAAGATGCAGTGACTCAGACCAGCTTCTTTGAAGCAAATGTTTAACTACGCACAAGAGCAGAGCAATCAGAAAAAGAAAGGTTAAAACAACAATTCTTAGTAGACCTCAGTAAATCCTCTAAAAGTTAGGTAGGTTTAATTTATGTTGAGTGTTTGAACTCTTCTGAGAATAGAGTTAGTGTTTTCTTCTCATTGCTTTCTCAGTTACTGAAATGAAAGGCTTTGTTTCATTTTATCTAATAAAGGAGTTTCTTATGTTTTCTTATGTATTTACTGTTTATGGTTCTGGGTTGGTGGGTTTTTTTATTTTTTGGTTTTTTAGTGGTTTTTTTTGTTTGTTTGTTTTTAGTAAAAAGTATATATCCTTTCAAAATTGGTTTTGAATGTATTGTCTTTGTACTTCTTACATTATATTTTGAAACAGATAGTTAGAAGACCTGTTACCATTAAAGGAGATCCTTTATCCCAGAAAGAATGTTTGTCCTATCCACTTTCCTTTCAGATTTCTAACTAGGCTGGTTAAGTAGAAGTGACAGTTCTGTCTAACCTAATCCTAGAAATCTGGGCAATAGCATGATAAAAATAAACAAACCTTAGCAATTGGTACATACATTTTAAGAATGACACAATCTTTGGGAACTGGACTGGAGAACAGGTATCCCATTTTAAAAAGAGAAAAATGAACATAAAAGTCGTAGCATAACTTGGATTAGAATAGAAAAGAAATCCTCAGAGGTCAGCACTGTATGCTGCTATAGATTCTAAGGATTGTATTTGTATATATATATATTTTTGCTGATCTCTTCCAAGAGTAATAAAAATACAAGTACTTATTATTCTGGGAGTCTTCAGCAGAAGAAGAATACCATTAATGATACTCTATACTAGTTGTGCCTGGACATAACAGATGACAGATTTGCCTATGTGATAGTAAAATATTTGACTAAAAGATATGCATTAATATCAATGCTTGGGATTGATAAAGTGTGAAGACCTTATGATGAACAAGTACTAGAAAATAACTTTGTATCAGTTGATGCTCATATGTTCATCTTGAATTAACTGTAATGAATCTGATTTCAAAAGAAGGACTTGAGCAGTACTGTCATGTAGTCAGCTTTCTTATGCTCCACACAGTCAAACCTGATAATTTGAAGCATAGCATAAATCGCAAAAGGAGATTGAAAAATTCTTAGATTGAAAAATTAATCACTCGGGTAATATCACTCATGTATGACCTTAATCCTAGTGTTATATATAAATACTAAAAATAGTTATTTTCATCCATGATACCTTGTAGCATGATTTATTTGAATAATGTATTTCCTAGCTGAATCCTACCCCAGTACGTCAGGCTAATGAAGGGTCTAGTTCATCCTACATAAATCATAATATGGAGGTTCAACTGATAATTTTTATAAAGAGGGCCTCTATATGCCACTTGCATTTCCCATTCAACATGCAGACAATGTGGCAACTAAGCTATTTATTCTTATTCTACTTACTCCGTCATTGCTTTACATTACATTAACTGCACACCATCCACCCTGCACACTTAATCAGGTATGGGTCCTCTAAACCCCTGCATCATTAACTACTTACCAAAAAGTCATTATTATCTGATTGCTGTTCAGCAGACTTTGTAGAATGAATTGGTGGTCTCAGGCAAATGTTCACAACTGAAAGAGTTAGTGTGCAGTTGGTATTGCTTTACTCAGGATTGAAAGAGTAAGCAAATAGAGTATAGAGTGGTACATCACCCACTGAATTATACTGTGACTTGAAAAAGTGATCTCTGCAGCTAAACCTGTAAATCTACATGAAAACTTTATAAAGTTGAGTTAAGGCAATATGTTTTTTGTAGCAATCTCTGTTTAAAAACCAGGATTTTCTGTGTCCATAACTATCAATCAGTTACAATAAACTATAGACACATAGACATTACAGAAGAATTCAATTAGGTAACGACATAGGTAAAATGTGTACATTTTAGTCTATGTAGGCTAAGGGTGAAGAATGTCAAAACTCTAAAAAAATCCTGGAACATTATTAGTGCAATGCCACAGAACTTTAGGAACTGGTTAGCAATAATAAAAACTGAGAAGAAAACAGAAAACCAAATCTGGTCTCCAATGAACGCCTTTCCCTCTCCAACTCCTGTGTTACAATATTGGAATGAGTTACTGTCTAAATACCTCACTCACAGATTCACGTTCTGGTCCCAGTTCAGATTTCAATAAAGAAAGTAAATGTGTATAATGCGTAAGTGAACCTGTGTGCACTACTGAGAGTGCTAATATATTTGATGGAGAGCTAAACAATTTTTTTTTTTTCAGATAGAAAGATAAAATTGAAACTAAAATTTTGTTCCTGCAAAAAATATACTCTGCAATCTTAAGGGTAAGAGTTACGAAGTCTCTCAGTGTTACACTTGTGTTAGGCTGGAAAGCCTTTGCACAGGTTTATGAACTCAGACCAGTATTTTGAGTATTAGTGGGACTAGTCACATACAAAACATTATTACCCATTAAAATCTGGATAAATAATAAATGCCATAAGTTACACATTTAAGGACAGAATTAAAATAAAACAATACAGTTTAGTCTCTGTATTGTATTCTTATTTTTTAATCCATAGAAATTCAACATGAAACAGAAAAAAAAAAAAAAAAGAAACTTCATATAAGAATACACAAAAAGTACTCAAAAATAGGGTAAAAATTCCCCAGAGCAGTGGGCCTTTGACAAATGCTGACATTACTTAAGTGTTATGTGGCCATTCATACAACAGAATTATCAGACATAATGATATATTTGTGTCATGCCAATACATAATCATAGTCTAACATGACATCATGCTAAGAGTAAAGATTTGGCTTTTCTAAAAGGTAATATATTCCTAGGTTCCTTCTGTGCCTACTAGTTTCATCCACCTGTACAACTGACAATGTCAGATGAAATAGGAAAGCTGTGAAGGAATTAGACTGCTCATTCTTTTATATATTTATGTTTTGCATGATTCTTGAACCTGTTACTATAGCAGGAAATAAGATATCTCTAGGCAGAACAGTGTGACAGGCTTATCTGCTTGGCAGTTGAGTGTGCCTGAGAGGGTGCTGTAAACAAAGGTCACGCATTTGCGAAAAATATTTTTTCTCATGTAAGAAATATTGACAAAGGTTGATTTTGTTGCTGAGTGTATGGTAAGAATTCTTTTGAAATCATGTGATTCCAGAATATTATCCCTATCCATAGCATATTATTCCCCATTGTTCTCTTACAGATAGGGACACTGGCATCCGTAAGGCTCAGGGCAAGAAGGGGACTGAAACATCATGATTTGTATTTCCAAATGAATGCACCTTTTGCTCTTTCCATTACACTTCTGTACAGTACCAAGCTATATTTCTCATTGCAGTTAATTGCAGCTTCAATTTCCAGTTCACAATATTTTGAAGCAGGTTCAAGGCAGCACCAAATTGTACATGTGCAAACTGTGATAAGAGATGTGAGCTCTTTATTTACGTAATGATGACTATCTTAGCATATGAAGGAAGTGATAAAAATTTGATTTTGGCACTACTTGCATACTTGTTTGCTGAGTGCAGAGCTCTCACAATACAAAAAAGAAATAGAACACAAAGAACTACAAAGAAGACATTAAATGCAACATCAGAGAATGAAATTGTTTCTACTTCAAAAGAAGTACCTATGATGAATGTGGCAATTACTGTGAACAGACAAGGCAACAAATGAAAGACTTGGAGAATGGTGCAGATAGACATTCATGACAGATGTTATAAGGATGCCAAGGGACAGATTGCCAGACAAGTAAGTCAGAGAAGACACTGACAAATATACTGCAAGGGATAACTTTTCAAAGAAGGTCAGGAAAGAAGAAAAATGAGCTTATATAATGCAAATCTATAAAAGTCTATGCTTAGCATCTTAAACAATTACAAAGCTGTATGCAGGATGATAGAGGAAAGATACCATGTCAAATAAAAAACCTGTACACGTTTCTTTGTCCCAAATAATTGTTCCCACTAATAAACTCTACCCTACAAAATTGCTTCACCTTTAAGGAATTACTAGAGGAACCAAGACCTTAGGCATGCTTAACAGGACATGGAAGAGATACACATCTCAAAATGGGGTTCAAAGGATCTAGTGTAAAATGACTTAAAACAACCCGGAAAGACATTTTGAAGAGATGGTTTGGTATAAAGAACAGCACAGGAAAAGGTGTTTATGCATTTCATCTTAATAAGAAAAATGCAAGGATCTGTGTTTCGCTCTTTCTTTCTCTCCTTCTCTCTTTCTCTCAAGTTGAAATTATGTCCAAGGAGTTAATTGTCAAGGCTTCTCAAAAAAAAAAAAAAAAAGAGGAAAAACATATTTTTTGCACCTATAATGTCCTACAGGAGGAGTAATCTGCAGTTCACATACAACAAACAACTTCTTTTCATTCCTAAAGGTATTACATGAAGCAATAGAAAATAATTGTCTTTTTATTATAATATAATCAAAAATACATAGAATTAAGTTGTAATAGACCCATAGGCATCACTGAGTCCAACCCCTTGCTACTTGCATGACCACCTAAAATTAATTTGCATGAGTAAGAGCACTGTCCTTGATATTTTTCTATCAAGTCAATCTCTCCAAAGTTAATATTTTTTTCTGCATATTATTTTGTTTGTGAATACATAATCTGTGCTGAAATAAAATTGAGAAATCTGAATGAGTAGTTTATATTTCTGTAATATTAGCTGATTTTTCAGATCAGTTCTGAATTAATAAGTAAAACAGGAGCAGCTTTGAGTGTCTGCTGGTTAACACATTTATTAAGTATGACAAAATATTTTTGAAAATATGTGCAAAGGCAGAAAGTTATTTTTAAGCAACCATATTCAGGTCAAGAATTTTCACAATACAGTTACCACAAGAACAGGACCGGACGTGAAAATCATTAAAGATTTATTTTTTTTAGGTATGGAATAAGTCAGCAAAAGGCTCTCAGATAAAATTGCTATATAAGAGAAGAGAAAAGAAAGTTCTCTTTTTTCTTTTTTCTTTTTTTTTTTTAGCAGAAGTGATCTTGCAAGTATTAAAAACAAATATTTAGTTAGAAGATAAAATGTCAGTCTGAACAGAGAAGACAGGGAGAACCCATTTCCCAGCTAAAACAAGCATAAAAGAAACAATTAGAAAATGTCATCATTGTCCTGTTCCTCTACAAAGCAAACGTGGAAAGATTTTTAATTACATCTTGATAAGGCAGTGAAATGAATGCCATTAAAAAGAAACCATACCTGCTAGTATAATATTTAACAATTTTCAGTGAGAATCTCAAAGTAAATATCAAAGCAGGTCAAGAAATCAAGGAACAGTGTCTTCATTCCTGAAAAAGAAATGTTAACATACCACTGTTTCTTTGACTACTATCCAGTTTGTATAACACAGCTGCACTTTTTTAAACTGAAAGTTGCAGCTCAGAGGTGTGTGTTGTATAATTTTTGACTTAGAATATTCTCCAGCAGCAGTCATTCACGAGCCTGATGACTGTTTTAAATTAATGGTCTCATCTTGATCACAACACCCCTAAATTTATGAAGACTTTATATGTTACTAAAGGTATGATACAATATTTAACTTTAATCAGCTTGAACAATGGTTGATACTACAATCAAGTACTCTGTTTGTGTTGCCAAGACAGAAAATCGTTGCCTTCTGTCCAATCGACATTGCTTATACTTTTGATTATTATTATTCACAATATATTTTTAGAAAGAAAAGCTGACAGTATTTGTTATATCCTTCCAGGATGACTTCTACTGACAGGATTTTTAAGTATTCAAAGATCTTTTCTATTAACCCATTAATGATGGTAATCATGATAAAGATCAGGTCTTAAGACTGATCACAATAATATTTCCTCTAAATCACTCTCTATTTCTTGTTTGGTTTTCTTTGCTTGGGTTGGTTTTTCTTCTGATCTCTGAAGTTAAAGCTTTCAAAAGTTTAACGCTGAAATGATAGCTTATATATGCTGACAGCGTTAATCCTCTTAAAATAATCTTTTCAGCTTGCCCTTGGAAATGTTACTGATTTTTTTTCCTCATTTAAAATCATGAAATTGCCCTAAGGTGTCCTTTTATTTATTTATTTAGTTTTCATCCCTCTGTGTTTAACTACAGCCTGCAACTAGCAAGCATGCTTGAAGTTAAATATTCACAGTGATCCACAAACCCAGTAACCGTATAACTTTAAATTAAATAATTATATCTATATAGTATGTGTTACAGTTTCTTGGTGTCTAAATGGATCAGTGCCCTCCAAGAAGTGGGTTTGTGAAGAAAGATTGAGAAATATTTATATAATAGAAATTTACAGATGGTGTTGTCAAACTATAGCTGATCCAAATTTTAATTAATACCTTGCAAGAAGCATTCTTCTCCCTTAATTTTAATATTTGTTACAAGAATGTACAGGCATCTTTCCACTTGACTGTCTCCAGACGTAAAATGTTATTTTGGATATGTTTTAGACCTGATTTAAAGTCAGCACCAGTTCAGCAGAACATGGTTTAGACATATACTTTATTGAATAGTAAGGTAGTAGTTAAGTTTAAATTTCTTTAGTGTTCTGGTCTGTTTCTGCCTCACCCAGGTCTAGGCACCAGTAGGTGAATAGTCTATGCCAACTAACCACCTCCTTTTTTATACAGCCAGTGAGTAAGTTATAGCAGCTTAGTAAAGCCAGAGGTGGTTCCCAGGATGCAGCTCATGCCCTGGCAGTGGAAGTGCAGCTTGAAATAAGAGCTTGGTCTCTGATCCCTTGAGACCAAGGCAGTGTTAGCAGGTGGTGTGACAGAATAGAGGCAGATCTGCTAAGTAAAACTGTTGACTCTGAGCTCCAGATGCCCACCAGACATGGCTTTCATGGGTTTCACCAGGAAACAGCCTGAGCTGGAGACAGTAGACTGAATGCCCATCAGCAGAAGGAGCACCGTAGCTTTTTTGGAAGAGCAGCTTCCTCTTTAGTTTTCTACTACAGGAATTTTTACTGCTCTGAAACCACACAGTGAAGTCAGTGAGGGCTCAGTATTTGGAAGTGATTGGGAGACTTGCTTCAGAAGTGTATCCTGATCCAAACTAGAACAGTAGTGTAAACTAGAACAGAAACAGGTGCCTAATATATCCAGCCGGAAAACCATCTTGCTTTCCTAGTTTTACTTTGCAGAGGTGGAAGGAGAGAAATAAAAGCAAGATTGGGTATGAGGTGGTCACTCTGAAAACTATGGAGTGCTACCAGTATCCACTAACTTCCAGTGGACATTATATTAACAATGCAGTTCAATTCCCCCGAGCTGGCAATAACAAAGTCTTCATCTTACAGTTTTATCTCCAGGCTTACAATTCATGATTTTAATTAAAAATAACTGACATAATTTCATTTTACTCTGGCATCATTTGTTTCAGCTACAAAACGTGCAAGACTCTATTTTATTCTTAAAAAATCCAGATCAGACTTTCATAACTGATGAAAATTGTACAAACTGTCAGGAGCAGAACAATAAAATCTTTATACTATAAATTAACTATATACATTTCATCTTATTTTGAAATGTCTATGCATTTGTATGCAATTTTCTCTAAGTAAAATCCTTGTTTGTTTATAGGTAGTAAAATGCAACTTTATTATAACCTGCAAGGATAAAAAGCAAAATCTTCAAAAGAATCAGGTTTTATTAGATATCTCAGGAAAATAAAAAAAAATATTCTTTTACAACTAAAACACAGAAGAAAGTCTGAGGGTGCTCCCTTTGCACTGTTGCTGGCATAACAAGGCCTCTGAGGTTGCAGCTCTTTGCAATCACTATTTTATTAAATGTCAGAAAGTGTAATGTTGAAGGCTCACATTGAAGGCTCATGTAATGTAGCTTACCTTACACACATAACCTTCACAAAAACATCTTCCAAATCCACTTGCTAAAAGATTTATGGCATCATGCAAATTTTACACCAATGAGTGCACTAATGGCTTACTTTGATGCATCCCACAGGACTCATGCTTTCTGGAAAAATGCCAAAGTATGGAGCAGCACGTAATCATCACAGCTATAGGCTGGTTGGTGGAAAACATTCTGGGGCACAGATGATAAAATATTTAAATATATGGAATTCTTAAGTCTAAAAGTTAAAAATCCTTTTACATTTTGTGGTGTTTAACAAGCATTAAATTTTTCATACTAGGGTTTCATGAGTGGTATATATCTTGTAATTTAGTTCTGTACATTTCCACAGCTATAAGTTATATATGTTCTGGGCAAAGTAAATCATAAGTCTGAAAGAATACACTTAAGTTACTATAAAGCTTAAAATGAAATTATTTTTGAAGTACCTAAAAGAATTAGGGTCTCATGTCTTCACTGATGTTCATTAGCAGTAGCGTGTCTTCTTCTAGAAGCTTATGAGACTTGCAGCTGAAATTATCAGGTTCATTGTTAGGAGAACTAAAAAAAATAGTTGTTTTAATTTAATTTGGATAAAATAAAAGTACTATAGTAAAGAAGACACAAATTAAAGCACAATGATGTCAAGAAAACTGTTAGGGACCTAAACTGTCCATTTGGTTGGAAAATTAAAGTAACCCCTGCTCTTGAGACTAAAACATAAATATAGCCCTGGAATTCATTTGTATTTAATTAACCTAACCTTAGACATCTGCACATTTGCCTAATTCAGTGGCTGTCAGAAGACTGCTGTCTGCCCACTCACTGTAGGAGAAGAGTAGGAAAATGGGAATGTCCTGCTGCTTATCCTATGCTCCAGATGAGTGGCAAAATTTGTTAGGAGACCTTTTTCATCTGTTGTATGGTGCTTAAGATGATGAACATTTCCTGCATATTGATCAGCTCTTAAAGAGTGCTCTAAAATTGTTTCAAAAACATACTAGGAAACAAAGCAAGACTGAGAAGTAAGTAAGGGACAGCATAATTCTACAGGACAGCTTGGTAATACAGAAAACTGCTTTGAGTTACATCAGTTTTAGACCAAAGTTAATTTTCCTAAAATAAAACAGTTTTACACTTTAAAAGAGACATGTCTTTTTTGGATTGACCTTAAATTTAGAGGTCTTAAGTCACAAAAATACAAAGTCAAGGATGTTAACTCTCTGGAAAAAATACTTTACATTTCAAAGTAACTACAATGTTTTTCAACCTGATAGTACATTAAATGGCTAGTTTCTATGCTGATAGACTGAAACTTTGACTTAGTTTTCTCTAAATTCCAGGGATATATTGATAAGGTTACTACGATAACACAAATCAGTCTTGAAAACCCTACCAGCCCAGTTCAGGTTTTAGTGGAAGGCCTCATGAGTCTTATACTTGAATAACTATGCAAATACCATGTAAGAATATCTTCTGGTTCTACCTTTGGGTGAATGTGAAAAAGAAGTGCCATTATTGTGTCTGTTGCATACAATTTATGTGCGAGTATTCGTTTTGACACCAAACACTGGTTCCTACCAATTGCACACAACGACCCCCTCCTCTGCTCCTCATTTCAATTTTCTCTCCTGTGTCCAGGACCAAAATACTTCTCATGTACTGTTACAATTTCTCCCAATTTTATGTATTTCTCCGTTAGATAAAAAATGCTAAGGCAGTGGGGCAGTGGAAAAGTTTCATTTCCAACTTGGCCAAACTTAAAAAACAAATATATGCTTTATCAAGTCTGTTGCCTTGAGATTTCAGCACTGTTTCCAAGTTCAAGAGCTTACGGTAATAATCAGTTAAGGATACAAACTTATCTGAGACCAGAAAGAGCTTTGATGTTCACCCTGGAATAATCTCAAGGTGAGTACATTATAGTGCTCTGGCAATTAGGCACATGAGGCTCTTCTGAGCAATGCTAGCTTAAAGTATTTTAGCTCTGTGCCACTCTAAGAATGAACTAGAATTCTTACCTTACTGTACATAGCTGTGAATATTGAGGATAGTTTAAGAGCATATGTACTAAAAAAATTAATTATTTCCAATCTCTGAGACAATATCTATGTTCTTAATCTGATAAGGTGATTCTAAAGAAAATGAGAAACCTCTTCTGCCGTAATGGAAACCCATTAAACATATCTCTTTAATGTTAAGGATTAAATTTTTAATGTTTTAAATTTGTCTTGTGAGAATATTTTAAACCATGAAGATAATTTAACTATCTTGGTGTTCTGTTTTTTTTAAATAAGATATTTGAAACATACACTAAGATGCACATACATTGGAAGAGCTGGGGTATGATTTAGATCTGTAGGTACACCTGTGACTGTCAGCTCCTCTTCCTGTATGTTTCTGTGAATTTGAAGGTAATGCTGCAGACAGCATGAATGCTTTTGTGTTCTGGGTACAGGTATCTCCAGGTGTTGGCAGTGAGAGGCTGCAGGGGTGACCTCTCTGCGAGGAGAGGATGAGGCCATCCCATGCCAAATGGTTTGAGACAGCTCCATCAAGCCCACCCCAGCACAGAGCTGAGCCCACCAATCAAGCTGGTAGACCATCTGGATAAAAATTAACGAGAAAGGACAAAACATGGCATGGAAGAAGAGGAGAAACAAAACGAGTGAGAAGATAAGTGTAGACACCAGAGTCAGAAGAAGAGAGAGACAAGGAGATGTTCCATGGCAGAACACTTACTTGCCAAAGCTGATGGATATATTCTGAAGGAACTGCAGCCCATGGAGACACCCTGTTGGAGCCAGGGAAAAGTGTGAGAAGGAAGGGGAGGAATGAGAAGAAGAAGAACAGAGAAATGTTGCAGTAACCCAGTTGTGGGACAAGCCGGTACGTGGTTAGAGACTTAGGCAGTTGTCTCTTCCTGCTGTTTTGCTGTACAAGTTCTGTTTCTATGGTTATTCCACCTCAGTGTTAATCAAACCCAGTTCTCCTTGCCCTAGGCAGAGATTCCCTGTCACTTTCCCTAGGGTACACCTTCTCCCCTGGAAACTTCTATCCCCCTCAATGTATCATTGGTCTCTGTCCCTTAATCCCTCTCTTGTTTTCCCCCCGATGGCTGTTATACCCTAACTCCTCCCAAGTTCTGCCTCTTAGCTCTTTCCCCATTAGCTCTGGACCCTGCTTATCCCCTCCCCTCATACAGAATCTCTTGTCTTTCGTCCTTGGAATTTCCACTGTCAATAAACCTTTGGAACCTACACAAGAGACCCCTCCTCCTTCCTTGCCTCTGCGGATGCTCTCAGACATCTCGAGTAAGGGCACTGCTCTGGGAAGGGGAGGCTGCAACGCCGCACGCTGCAGCTGCCTCACACCACGTCTGCACTCGGACACAGTGGGCCTCAGGCAGCCCCTACCATGGCACAGAAAGAACTATTAACCATACTAACTATATTAACTGTAACTCCTCAACTCCAAGCCTCCTGTGTTCTTGAAGAGGGTTGGGGGTTGTCAAGAAGAATCAGGAATAAAAAAAAGGAAGTTGAGCCTGGGAAAGAGGGGAGGCAAGGCATAGCTTTAATATTTTTGGTCTGGGCTGCATTCTAAGCAGTGTGACCAGCAGGTTGATGGAGGTGATTCTGCCCCTCTACTCTACTCTTGTGAAATTCCACCTGGAATGCTGCATCCAGCTCCGGAGTTCCCAATATAAGAAGGACATGGACCTGTTAGAGCAAGTCCAGAGAAAGGCTATAAAGATGATCAGAGGGCTGGAGTACCTCTCTATGGAGGCAGGCTGAGAAAGTTGGAATTGTTCAGCCTGGAGAAAAGAAATCTCTGGAGAGATCTCATTGCAGCCTTCGAGTATCTAAAGGGAGCCTACAAAATGATGGAGAGAGACTTTTCACATGGGTGGATAGTGATAGAGCAAGAGGAAATGGCTTAAAACCAACAGAGGATAGATTTAAATTAGACATAGGGAAGAAATTCTTTACTGTGAGGGTGGTGAGGCACTGTGAGGGTGGTGTTGCCCAGAGAAGTTGTGGATTCATCATCCCTGGAAGTTCAAGGCCAGGTTGGATGAGGATTCGAGCAACCTTGTCTAGAGGAACGTGTCCCAGCCCATGGCAGAGGGAGTTGGATCTTTGGAGCTCAATTCCAACCCAAATCATTTTATGATTCTATGATAGTTGTCTCATTTCTTGCTATCTAAATCTATTTGATTACCAGAGTTATATTGATTTTCCCCAAAGTCAAGTGTGTTTGACTCACAACAGTGATTGATGAGCGACTTCTCTATCTTGACCCAGAGGCTTTTTAACCATATTTCCTCCCCTTGCCCTGTTGAGGAGTGACCACTTAAGGGGGTGTTTAGGTATTAGCCAAGGCTAACTTAAAACACTAAAAAAATGGTGAGTTTCTGATAAATGGTCAGAAAAAGGGAGGTTGAAGAACATTGCCTGAGCAAGAGCGCATTTAGCTGTTGAGCTGTATCTGACTGGAATGCCACAAAGGTAGTACTGGCTGATGAGGCATGCTAGGTTTTTCAAGAATCTTCTTGGGTTTGAACAATCTGGGCTGTTATGCTTATCTGATCTTTAGCTGTTGAGCTGTATCAGCAGCAGACAAAATTTTATAGGCACTAGGATTGTCTAATAGCAAGTCAGAAAAGTACTGAATTTAATGATTGATATGTCTATGCAAGCCCACCATTTATCTCCAATAATAGGTGTGGGAGAAAAGTTGCCTTGTGCATCAGGTGCAATGTAAGGAACTGGAGAAGGATCTGTTTGTGGAATCATAAGGGCTGTATGCCTCACCTACTTGCAGTCTACCCATTAAATGAAAGAAATTAGTAGAATGGCTTTTTGGGAACAAATCTGTCAGGGAAGTTTCAGATTGAACATTAGGAAGCATTTCTTTACCAACAGGGTGGTCAAACACTGGAACAGACTTCCTAGAGAGGTGATCAATGCCCCAAAACTGTCAGTGTTTAAAAGGCTTTTGGACAATGTCCTTAACATGCTTTAGTTGTTAGTCAGCCCTGAAGTGACCAGGCAGTTAGACTAGATGATTGCTGGAGGTCCCTTCCAAAAGATTAGATTTTTTATTCTATTCTATTCTATTCTATTCTATTCTATTCTATTCTATTCTATTCTATTCTATTCTATTCCATTCCATTCCATTCCATTCCATTCCATTCCATTCCAGAGTCATCTTAGTCCCCTGCTACTTAGCTCCAGCAAAGACAGATCATAGTATCATGTCACAGATTTTTGTATGAATGGAACATTAAAAATTTTCAATGTGTATATATCTATATATTTATATATCAATGTGCAAATAGGTAGATGGATGAGCAGCATTTATCCAATGTATTCAATAAGTATGGGACTTGCTTTAGTTTATAATGAAATGGTACAAAAATAGAAGTTCTCCTGCAAGTTCTAGTGATGACAATCTGCTTCACATTATTGAACATGGCTGTGGTTATTTATCTTATCATCCTCCACAAATGTCATATGAAAGGCAATTACTGTTCCCAGGTAATTGCTCAATGGTCAGTGGAAAGAAGATTTTGGTTGAATCAGTACTTTATATTTGTGCTACTGTTATAGCATAACTTCAAAGCCTCCTTGAACAATTTCTAATAACTAATTTTCTCTGTTCCTTATCCTTGTTCTCTATTTTTCTGTATCTTTGGCGTGAATTTAACTTCTCTCATTAAAATAAAATAAACAAGAGGATGTTTGTTTGCTTTTAATCTTCAGAATCAGACAAAACACAACCAGGCTTTCTTAAGTTTTTAAAATCATAAAGTGAAGTACATGGATGGACTTGATTTTCTTTGTTTAGGTAGTTCTAATCTTTTCAAAAGAACACAGAACATACATTTTATGCCAGTTTTTGTCCTTGTGCTATTCTGAATGCTCTTAGTTGTGATTTTATGTTTTTTTCCACAAAGCCAGTTGAAGACAGAGTTTAGAATTTAGCTTCTGATGGCTGTTGGAAGGTAATCTGCAACTTTTTTGAAAATGTCATGAAACTCCCCATGCTGCACACCTGGTACTATGATGACACCGTGTCAGCATGTGGTTTTCATCTTCCACCTAACACTGTCTGAAATGCAGGTGTATTTTTGTTAGTTTGTTTGTTTGTTTGAAAGAGAGGAACAAAGTTCATTTTATCATGACACTGCCTTTTTCTGTTCTTGCATCAAAGTTCAATGTGCTTATTTAAGTTATATATGGGAAAATAGCCTAGTGCAATTTGCAGAGGTTCTAGAGGACCCACATTAGGAGACACACACACACACATATATGTGTGCATTGCCTATAAGTAGCCCATGAGTACCTGAAAAGGGAGGTGAGACCCAAAAGATTTTCCTTAAGAAACTTCCAATGCCACTCAGCTTCTCTGTGTATACAGTGAATTTGGACACAATATTAATTTGTGGTAGTATTTACTTCTCACCCTTCTCACACATAGAGTACATACATAAATCACTGTGTGATGCCTCTAGGCAATAGAGATACCTACACTACAGGTTTTACCCAGTCCATCATACATTATTTCTCATTATTGTGGCTAAAGAAATGTATCTGAATGTTTTGCAATGTGATGTCTGACTGTATATTCCCATTCTGAAAGACAATTCAAATGAACTGGACGGTCCTTGACTAGATTTATTACGAGGAAGATATGGGTAAGATTCCCAAATATTTATCCTCATATCTGAACACTTTGCTGGTCGGAACTATAACTGTAAGAAGTTACGTAGCAGAGGTATTTGTTCAAACTCATACTGGTTTATTAATTTTATTTTTAGATTTCAGTTTTCCTGTCCCTCTACTGACACACCTGTGATATTCTCTTCACAGTAGATGCAGATTTCAGCATGAAAACTCATACAATGAGGATACACAGAAAATTATGCATGATTCTTTAAAAGTACCAAGTTTATAGTAGTTACATTTGAGGAAGTTTTGATTACATCTAAAATAGCTGATTTAGATTGGGAGACTTCAAATTCTTAAAGTTTCAAACATTATTATTGTTCAAAATAAAAAATTTTCAAAAATTAAAATTTATGGAATACCTAATGAACACATGTATTTCAAAACAATGGTAGATTAAACAAACTCTAAAAGGTAGTTTCTCTCTTCAGACGTACTTTGAGGGACAGCAGGATTTTCCAAAATAGTGCTAAAATTACTGATATCAATGAAACAACAGAAGATCTCTGGAAAACTGATGAAAATTAAGCCCCAGGAGTCAATATTACCATATGGGAAGGAAGCATTATTGATATGCAGCATGATACAGTTTTTTGCTTGGAGCATGTCCAGACTTCTTCTGGTACATCTGACAGAATTTTAGGGCTGAAGTACAAAGTCATATTGGGGATGGTTGTTCAGTTGTTCTCAGTTTGACATGTTGCAATAACCCATGTCTTTTTCCTGTAGTTCCTGTTCTTTTTGGTTCACAAAAAGGAAAACTAACATTTACTTGAATCAGGTATAAATTCCACAGAAGGAATCTAGATGTTTATTCTTCAATAACAACATCCAATATGGATGAGAATGTAAACAGAGAAACCTTTCACCAAAAATAAAATTTAAAAAATGACTGCTGAGAATGTTTGTAGCCTCTTGGGGAGACAAACTGCCTGTTTACCCTGAAGTGGCATCACTCAAAATATAAAAGGCAGATACAGATTCCATCATCTGGAATCATTATAAGTATCTCAGAAGCTTTGTAAATAGTTTTAAAAAGTGAAACATTTTAAGTTAGGTTACAGAAAAAAAAAATTAGAAAAACCCAGCTCTAGGAAATGCATTTATAGATTTGACAGGTCTATATAACAAATAACAAACATATATACCAAATGTTTATATATATGTGTATACCAACATATATACCAAACATATATCCAAATGTATATACCAAATAAAAAGAGTTTTGGTTATACTGTACTGGAGACATAAATTCAGCTTTTACCTTTGTGCTTCAATACCAATCAAAATGAAAGTCCTTGTCTCTCACAGATATTTAAACTCACAGTCCTTTGATTAATATATCAATAGAACTATGAGTGCTGAAAACACAGCATTGCAGCTGTCAGGAGATTCTGATATGAGCATTAACCAATTCATCTAGACAAAATTTAATGGTATTCAATAATTTGAATCTATTGATTAAATCCAGTTAAAAATCTCTTCATTTATTGCGTTACTCAAGGGCCTATCTCTCCATGGTCTTTCTAGTACTTAAATGTAAAATTGATGTACTTCTGTGTATGAACAGGACAGGGTACCAAAACTTATGTGTTATAAATGCTCACTTAATATATTTTGTGGAGTGCACCATTATAAAGGTAAATACTAATTCAGGAGGAGCTTAAGCAACATATTATTCTTGCTTCACCCACTTAGAAGCAGCGAAGGAGTTGGTTAATCCTGGTTTGGTTGTTGTTTTCATGTTGGTAAAACCAGGGAAGTTACATAAACTTATTGTTGACTTCAGCATTTCTTTTTATTCAGATAAAAAAAAAAACATAACAGGAATTTATGTGCCTGTGTTTCTTATATAGCTGTGGAAGACAGGTAAGAGCCTTGAGGCTTTCAAGGGGAGATCCTATCTGCCTAATTGAGCACGAATCTCTGGGAGGCTTCAGAATCAATTACTGATCCCAACTGACCATATAATGAATAAGCACTCTACCTTAGGTGCCTAATAAAAAGCACAGACAAAGGTTCACGCCTGAACAGGAGTTTCAGTAAGTAAGTCCATCAGCCCAGGATACCAAAATACCAAATTCCTATCTAAAGTAAGTCACTTGTGTTGCCAACAGTGCATGCATTTTATTGAGCAGCTTACTGTTCAGAGGACTTGAACAGAAAGTGGGAGGTCTAGATTTTAGGCCCTTTTCAGCATATGAGTGACACAGTGATGTTCCCACAGCCCAAGAAAATTAGTCTTGCTTTAGATTCTTTTTTGGGATTAGACTGCTTAGTGACTTTAATTGCTGTTCAGGTTGAGAGAACACAATGGCATATTAAACTGACAATTAAGTATAAGCTTCTACACTTTGTGTCCCAATTTACAGCATCTGATGTCCTCTCATTTCCTCACTCCCCTACATGCTCAGCCAAGTAACTCTTCTGATTCAGGTGCATAAGCTGCTTCCAAGAGCTTAAGCTGCTTCTAACCCTCACAAAAACTATGTACCACCTCCTTGCTGGAAACTGTGAAAGTGTAGCGAGGAAAGGAGCATTTCATTCAATCCATTGCCACTATGCTCTTTTTCTAAGAGAATATTAATTGTCACTCTTGGACATAAGAAGAAAAGGTAAGAGGAATTGGGTCTCATCCACTGTGGCTTTTCCTGTTTTCAAGTAAAGGATAGTTCTTAAAGAGTCTAAAGAACTATTAAAGTCCTGAGAGGCAAGACCATGTGTTATATGCAAGACTGCAAAACAAAAGAAACAAAGCATTTATATTGTAATTTCTTTCTAGTAATCCATAAGTATGACAAAGATTCAGGCTATCATTTCTGCCTATTTTCACTGAGGCATTATTGCTGTTGCTTCCGTCTTTTTCATGCACAAACAATTCATGTTCAATTTAAATCTGTAGCTAATATTAATAGAGTGTTCATACCCTGTATTCTACCATAGCCTGTTTTACTAAACCCACTCTCAGAAGTACAATTCTCTTGAGAATTTTCCTCTCCTTTTTCATAAAAGAACTGAAGAGAATCCATCTGTATATTACTGACTTCAGGGGATCATATATAAATTCACTATTGTGAGAAATTTGTAGTAAATCTATCTTTTTAACTTTATTTTCTTGTGTGTACGTAGGCAATGGTAACCATTCAAGAAGCAAGTGATCTGAAAAAAAATAAATTACATCTTCTTCTTTCCAGGTTCTGTGAATAATTTCTGGAAAATACTGTTATTTTAATATAGGCATTTGAATGCAAACAAGATAAGTGTGTACATGCAAATTCTAATTACTATAGTAAAATTATTCCATAACATTCGTTTTATTACACCAGCTCATTTCAAAAAGTATAGGAAACTCTCTCTCTCTCTCTGATAGGGCTCCCCCTTACGAAATGGGAGAGGTGACTTCCTTATTCTGAAAACACTGATTTTCTTTTTCCTATTATTTTTGGTCTGCTAGGAGGAGGAGGTAAGGAAAACATGTTTAGACCCTGAATTTTGTGCTACAGAGATCTGAAAGAAGCCTGTATCAATGTTACTCATTATTCTACAGAAGTAAGACAACAGTGAACTAGAGAAGGAAAGCATACTTGCGGGTTATTTACTTCAAGACAACCTCTCTATCTCATATGATAGACATAATTGTGTGTTTGTATTTTACCATTGTATAAGGCATAGCGCTGAAGAATTTTCAGCAGGAGGAAAAAATACTGCTAAGAACGTACTCCAGACACATGGACTGAAAGTTTCACTCACTTTTACTAGAATGGGAGGTTTTGAAATTATATGACCAAACTTAAATAAGACAAAACAAACAAACAAATACTCTGAGAAAAATTCTTAAAAGAAAACCTATCAACTATCAGACTTCCCCCCCCTGCCACCAGTATTCCCATGTATTTTAGACTGCATATTTTTGGCATTCAAATTTTACCATTTAGTAAAACTATTTAGTTTTTTGCATTATATTTCTCAGCTGAATATGCAGAAGACTGAAAGGATGGGACTGTTGTCAATATTAATCTACATGCAATTTTCTGATTTTCTTCCTCCTAGTAACATGCCCAACAAAATGAAAGTTAAATAACTGACATGGATTCATACTACATAAACAATAAGTGAAGTTCTATAAATTAAGCTTGCTTACTCTCTCAACTCCCTCTTCCCCTCCCCAGATTAAGTAATATATTTTAACAAGCTATTATTATATTTCAACAGACTATTATATTTCAACATGTGCAAAACTTTTACAAGTGTCAAATGGCCTACCACTTATTAAACTTCATGAAGTAAGGAGAAAGAGAATCTGGAAGTCCAGCAGTTTTTGAGCCATTTCAAACTTCATTGAACAATCATTCCCAACGACATTAAATTGCTTTAAAAAAAAAAAAAAAATTCTAGCCAGAATAGTGACCAGTGTAGTTTTAAACTGTTGAAAAACCAAAACTAAACAAGAGGTTTCTAATTTTTTTCAAGACTGTATGCTTTATGAGAAGAAAAACATATTTTAACTTCTGTGTATCTAATCTATTTGTCTTCATTGCAGGGTAGACAATATTTTCTCAGATGTTAAAACTCATCCTGCCATAAGTTTTTTTTTAAAAATTACGTTATTTTTTGTTCTAATTCTAAGGAAGTATATATGATTGGGAAAAATTCTAACAGCTCTCAATCTTAGAGTAAAACCTCTTGCTCTCCAGAATTACTGATACATAGATAGATTTGTCTATTCTGAATGGCACATGCACAGGTACATATATTCACCCACAGTTCACAGGAAGACCAATGTGAAAGGGCAGGGAAAAGAAGGGTAACAAAGAGAAGGGAGAGGAAAATGAAGTGGGATGGAGGCAGGGGAGAGAGAGACAGGGGACCTACTTGAGCAACTCAATCAACTTGAACACTATATTCAATCTTCATGAACCACATAATGATAATAAATTACTATATCATAAGACAAACTTTGGTTTAATTGCCAGTATGTTTATCTCAATGTAGAATATATGCAAAATATTTTTAAATAACAAATAATTTTATGTCATCTTTATTACTAGGGGTACTACATTTTTATTGTGATAATGATACTTCTTTATTTTTTTTCCTTTTTTCCCTCTTTCCTTGTCATCTAGTACTGGAAACATCTGAGAAAATAACGGAGTTAAAACCCTTAACTGAATCCTGATGACTCAATCAAGGAGTACTCTGTATCTCGGCTTTTATTATTTCATAAAACCTGACAGAAATTAAAATTTTATGCTGGGAAAATTGTCTTTTCCTTTGCTCATGAGAAGATTCTTAAAAAGGATAAGAATTCTAATAATTGTGTATAATTCATATAATACTTCAAAATCAGTCAACTGAAAACCAGAAGGAAATAAATGCTGTACTTTTCCAATAACACTACTCATATTATGCATTAAAATATACTAAGTAGCCATATGTTCTGAGGGAAAGAAATCTTTCTTTCTTACAAAAGTCCATCAACATAATGACAGAAGTACACAAGTAAGATAACATCAATGTCTAAGGTCCATTGTATCAGTGAGTTGTGTCCTCTGGAGATGCACATGCAAATATAGCCTCAGGTCACACAGATAATGAATTTCGTGGTTTCATTCTGACTCACGGTAAATACTGTACTTTAACTAAAGACAATTCACACAGTTTGCCAGAAGCAAAGAAAGATTATCAAATGAGATTGAGGTAGATTGTTTAAACTGTAAAATAAACTTTAGAGGATTACTTCAGGCACCTCATACCAGAACTTGACTTTTTATCAGGAGTTACTACATCAGAAGGAAAATACAAAGAAACTTATAAATGTGTATATATAAATATTTATTAGTTTTGGAACTCCAAGGACCATCATTATTAACCACTGCAATAACTTTGAATACCAAGGCCTTCTGATTAACTACTGCTTAGTTCTTACAAAATTATGTTAGTTCCTTTTTTTTACGATTTAATTATTACGATTTAATTGTATTATGAAGAACATTTAAAATTGAAATTTCATAGGCAAGAAATGAGAAACAATGTATTTTTTTAAAAAAAGATCTATTATTTTACAATTACTGATAGCTGAAATATATATTGCACACAAAAGATAACAGTATGAATAAATTATTGGTTATAATTATGCTAGTATTATCTATATTATGTATATATATACACTATTAACTGTATTGTTTAATTCAAACAGTAAAAGTTCTGAAAAGGCAGGCTTTTCTAAATATTTTATTGCTAAAAAATTTCTCTCCAATTTTCCTTAACTGGCTCTCCTGGTCAGTAAATTAAGATAGTTTTTTTTATTTTTAGGAAGAAAAATTGCAACTATTGATTGAAGTCTGTTAAGATTTGTAATGTATCTTTTAGTTATTATTGCTGCTATGAGACTGCATTCTGTTTCATCCATTTCACACATTTATCAAAGACTACATCATGATTTTTAGGTAATCAAGAAACAATTATTGGGAGTTTGTCTCTTGACAGGGGTCCTTTTGGCTTCTCTGTGTTTGCTTTTGTCTCAGTCCAGAACAGTTGGATGCAAAAGTGGTATTAGGAAATAAGACTATATCCATCTTCCTTCAGTGTCAAAACACTTGAGCTGTAAGTGTTTTCATTTTTCACTGCTGATCTCAAGGAGTTGCAATGATTTGAATATGGACAACAAATCCATAGGCTAGGGCTTGCCGTGAAAATGTGGTGCAGGTGTTGCTACTCAAGTACCTAAATATTAAATGCAAAGCTAGATATAAAAGAATCTTGAGTGAGACAACAACAACAATATTCTTAGATTGTATTTCCCTTCAATTTTGGTGCAATGAATGGCTCTTGTGGTTTAACCCCAGCTGGCAACTCAGTCCCACACTGCCACTCACTGACTCTACCCCAGTGCACTGGGGGAGAGAACTGCAAGAGCAAAAGCTAGAAAAGTCAACGTTTGGGATAAAGACAGTTTAACAGGGAAAGCAAAAGCCATGTTCACAAGCAAAGCAAAACAAGGAATTCATTCACGGCTTCCCACAGGCAGGCAGGTGTTCAGCCCTGTTCTCTATCATGTGTAATGGTGACTTGGGAAGACAAAGGCCATCACTCCAAATGTCCCCCTTTCCTTCTTCTTCCCACAGTTTTATATGCTGAGCATGACGTCATATGGTCTGTAATACCCGTTTGGTGAGTTAGGATCAGCTGTCCCAACTCCTTGTGCATGCCAAGCCTCCTTGGGGGGGTGAGGTGAGAAGCAGAAAAGGCCTTGAGGTAGTGCAAGCTCTGCTCAGCAATAGCTGAAACACCTCTGTGCTGCCAACACTGCTTGGAGCACAAATCCAAAACATAGCCCCACACCAGCTGCTATGGTGGTGGTTAGCCCTGTCACAGCCACACCCAGTACAAATTGCTCTCTGTGTCTTATCTACATGAAAGGTTATTTTATTTTTTGTTGGTTGCTGGGTTTTTTTTTTACTTTTTTCGTTACTTTCTGTTATGATTGCAATGCATCTAGCTAGTGTAATTGTTTGGACTTACAAAAGGAGTATTTCACTAGTGTGAAAAATAGCAGTCATGGTAATTTAGAGCCTTTAACATCAGATGATTCTATATTCACTGTTATCATATAACACTTTTCAACAGCTAAGACAGAAGTGACTATAAGAATACAGGTAAGAAACAATTCTCAAAGAATGTGTGTCTCTGCAACAATCTCTGCAATCTAGTTTACCATCTTAAAAATCACCCCATCTGCTCAGTACAATCTATCTTAATTTGTCACTTGATCAATAGCATCAAGACACTGCTATGGTAAAACACCAAGCAGTCTGAGAGACAGAAAACAACTGCAGGATTTTAATAATGATAATTGAATTTTAACATTTGCTTTAAAAAGGTTAAATGTGAAGATTGTATTTTAGAAATTAGATGAATAAGAAATGTTTGACTGACTTGTAAATATATTCTTAATTTTATTAATATAGCTACACAAAATTACATACAACTGAATAATGCACTTTCAATGCTGAATTTTTTCAACAGTTTATTTATGTACCCACTTTGTTCCCTCTTAGACAAAAATGGTATTAAAAAGCTGCTTAACAAGGTCTATGTGCAACCAAGGTACCACAACAGATATTTCTTGTAGTGGGATAAAACAGACTGTCAAATTTGATTCTACTGAAATCTGTTCATTCTTTAATTCCAGACAAAGAATAACCTTTTTTTTAATGCAATCATTGTTTGAAGGTAAATGTTTTGTGCTTTCTTTGCCGGAGAGGAATAATTCTATTATATGTAGTTAATTGATTGACCTTTGAAGAACTTTAAAAAAATCAATTTCAAGAAATCATTTACATTAAAATATATGCTTACTTTATCTTTGTTCAATATATGTGTTGCTGTACTAGTTCACCTTTGCTATGTAAAAACAGAGTTGAAAATTTTTCTGGGTACGTTCTGACATCTATCAAAGCTTTATTTTTTACTCTTTTACTAAGCTCTCCCCCCATCCCCCTGCTTCTCGTGTTGTTTTTCTTTTCCTAGAAATAGAAATATTGCACAACTTCTACTGCACAAATGTTCCCAGGATTTGAAGTCTTTCTAATGAATGGAGATTTGGGTGCATAGAGGTGGGAAAATTACTCTAAAAGCCACCAATTAAATTTGAAATTAGAAATTAATTTTTTCTTAGTGCCACAATTAGGAAATAAGGAAAAGAAGTAAGGAAAGGCAGTATAATACTGACTTGATAAATATATACAAGTATATGTGCATGTGCAAATATTCTGTACCTAAAAAAAGTCACAAACAAACCCAAAAAGATTTCTAAGATTACAAACTCTGGGAGTCAAAACTGAGCACGTCTGGGCAGGTGATTTTCCTGTGAATGAGCTTCATGGATAACTAAATCCTATCACTGCAGGATCTAATTTCCACTCCAGGATTTTTTCTTCCAAAGCTAATATAATACGCATATAGCCCGAGAAAACACAAGATAATATTTGTCATTATTTTTATGGATCCAAGATATCATACTATGCATGAAAATAAACATATGATGTAAATAAGTAAATAATCCAATCAAGTCGGTCAAATAACGTGACCAGTAACGTGATTTACCCAATTTAATACTTACCCAATGGCTTACTTAAACTTGTACGAAAACATTCTGGTATAATAAGTGCTTTATTGTCAGAAAACCCTAGAAAACTGAAATGTGCAATGACTGGGATTATCAGCAAAGGAAGTATTGTATTGTAGCAAACCAAATCTAGTTGTTCTATCCATTGAAATTAATCACTTAGGGAAGGAGGATTATGTTTTGTTCTTTGTGGGTTTTTGGGGATTTTTTTTTTGTTCATTTGTATGTTTGCTTTTAACAGATTTAAAGCACTCAGTTGTTCTTTCTAAACCTGTATGTTAAAATTAGAAATTGCTAGTTCTCAAACACTTGATCATTCTCGAACGTAATTCAGGGAAACCCTGGGATTTAAAAAAAAAACATTAAATAAGGCATTTGTTTCTCTCTCTTGGTCTTGTGCTGCTATCTTAGCCATTGCAATACTTCTCATGGAAGCTCTCTTTCTGACTTGTGCAGTTTGTTGTAATACATTGCAGCTACTTCTGATGGGTTTGAAAAAGCTGTGGAGAATTTGGGTATTTATGAGTGTGAAAAATGAAAAGGTGAGAGAATTTCCCATTATTGAACAATCAAGGTGCAAATCTAAAAGTAGAATAAGAGAGTATTTCTCTGCTAGCTTCCATAAATGCATGGCTATTTTATGATATCCTGATCTAAATTACTTACCTACATACACTGATAAAGTATCAACTTTACCTACTACACTAATACCTGGAAATATCTAGAAATTTCCTTTTATATCTACATTTTCAAAATGTAACAATGAATTCTAACACTAATGAATTAATATTAGTTTATTCATTATTTCATAATTTATTCATTATTTCATAATGAATTATGAAAGCATCATGAAAATAACAGAGACAGTTACTCCATTTCATTCAGAAGTTATTTCGGGGTTATAAACATTCTATCATAGTTTAGTTTATTTTCATGCACCTCTCCTATAAGTTTCAAAAAGAAAATACTCAGAGTTTTTCTGTGTTTAATGTGAAGCACCAGTAGAGAATACAGGAAGAAATTTTAAAGATACTAAAAGGAACATCTGAGGGAACAATTCCTTCTCTCTTCAAGTTACTTCATGTTTAAAAAAAGTAGATAAGCAAATGCTGTTCAAAAGAGTGATTTACTCTATGGAATCTCGGTGGAAAGATGTGTGAAAAGCAGTATTACTCTTTGAGACACAGTATCTTCAACTGTTTGGAAATTTTGCCTGAAAATTATTGAATCTTAAGGATTTCATTCACTGGATTAGTTGTACCTCAAGGATGTTATGTAAGGAAAATGAATTGGCTGCTTCTAACTTACTTTACAGTCCTAGTCACCTCCCTTCTTCCTGAAAATAAGTGTTCCTTCTTGAATTTTGTTTATTTTTTCCTCAGCCTCTGTGGTAGTTCCTTTTTTTTTTTTCACAGAGTGCTTCATTTTTTTTTGTTTTATCTTATTTTATTTTTTATGTTATTCTATTCTGTTTTCTTTTTCTCTTATTTTTTTGCTCATTGCTCTACTGTCATTCTAACCCTCCCTTTTTATTTGTATTTAATGCATTGAAACTATTGCTTTCATTCTCTTTATTACTTATGACATTTTCTTCCTTATGCACACAATACACTGTTCATTAGTTTTCTCATTTATTTCTTGCTTACAATATATTTATAGAAAGAGGATACATATAACCCTCAGCATAATATTAATTCTGTTTTGAACACCTCATATTCCTATATTCCCCTATGTCCTCTCTCTCTTTCATTCAGTTCAATCAATACTCTTCTCTGCTTCTTTTTTTTTCCAAACTATTTTCTGATATCTTCATAAATTTTCTTACTAATCTCTTCTGACAGAATTTTCATAATCAGACTGTAAAATATGCCTGGGAAGGGATGCAAATGAATACAGAAAACTGCACATAAAATAAATGGTTAATGCATAGGTATTAAAATAAGCATAAGTCTGTGCATACAAGTACCTAATAAGTTTGAAAGCTGCTCTTTATAGGTCGTCATTATTTTTCTGTTTCTTCTTCACATATTTTTTGCAGCCCGTAAATCTGCACCACTGTATGGCTGTTTTCTGTCTTCTGGTCTGTGAAAAAACTTAGGTACTTAATTTAGATACAGATCTATAACAGATCAGATTAATTCTTCCTTAGGTTTTTAATAAAAATTCTTCTGGGACCAAAAGATACCCAGTAGTATTTGCTGTAGGGAACACCAAGGGACTTGACATTGCATAATTTCTAGAGGGGAAACCTCCCTGTATTTTTGTATTTGAGTAATCAAATATGTTTTCATATTATGTATTAATGGTTTAAGTTACAGTTCAGAAGAATTGTATAGGACCTTACAAAAACAACAACAAAACAACACAGAAATTCCACAGCTTTTAGTAAAAAAAAACATTGGAAAGCTGGAATAGATTTCCTGGACAACCTGTGCAATTTCTGTCACTCAAAGTCTTCAAGAACCAGTTTGACACTCATCTGTCAGGCATGACATTAGTAAATAGTCCTGCCGTAGGGCAGAGGGATGGACTAGATGACCCCCTGAGATCCCCTACACCGTCCTCATTCTGTAATTAAATTCCCAGAGGTCTGTTCTCCCTATCCTAACATACTCAGATTTTACTGTGTCCAGTTAAAATCAGCAGCACAGGAGGAATTTCTTGCATAATCGCAGACTATTACTAAGAATGCTAATTAAATAAAATTGAAGGGGCACAGGTGCTAAGCTAGTCTATACAAGTGCACATCACATGTCTTGCTGAAGCTTAGGTGTCTTATAATCAAAGGATTATATCCATTTGATCAGAAGGAGAACAGACATGAAAGCTTTTTTTATTTTTTCATATAGTGAATATAACATTCCCTTGTGAGAGAAAAATACTGAAACTGTGTTTCCTGATTTCTTTCTGAGCCCCCCGTCTTATTCCCTGGTGACTGACAAATGGTAATACACAGAGGTTACATCTACCAGAGTGAACCAGAGAGTATAAAGGAGGATTCCAAGTATCTGCTTGTTTATACAGTCAAATTGTTCAGAGCGGCCCTAGGGCAGAATCTGGATGAGCAAGATAGAACTCTCCCAAACAACTTCTGAGTAAGGTCATAGCTTGGTACCAGTCCAAAAATTGAATCTGAACATTATTCAGACTGTAAGTTCCAACCTTTTCACCACTGTTTCAGCTCTGAAAGCTTAATTCCTCCATCAGTTATATAGTGTTAATGAAATGAAATTAAAGTGAAGTTAAACCTCAGTGCAAAGTAGTACTTGCACAGAAATTGCAGCACAAAACTCACAAAGTGAATATTTTCTTCAGATGTGCCTAATGATAGAAGATGCCTCCGTTATCAAAATACAAATTTCTTCATTTCTATTTCATCTACATTTATAGTTTTCTTTTACTGAAACTGATATATACGAACAGTGTAGGGCCAAGTCTTATTAACCCACAATGGGATCCAGAAACCGAAAATAAAACTATGTAAATGAGGGAGCTGGTGTAAACATATTCTGGAGTTGCATTCCAAGTCTTGTTATAGGCTAAAGGGAATTTATCAGACACATGAAAACAAGACTTCCTTGTCTATCCAGCTAATATTTGAACAATACAGTCAACACTATCTGATTAATGTGGGAAAGTTTCACTTAACAGTATGGTTACATCCTAGTGTGTCTCCCTTTCTTATGGTCCCGTTCTCACCCAGCTAAAGTTCCTCTGAATCCCAAAATAAACACACTTTTTTATCTTAGGCATGACTGACTGTGCCAGTTAACACAGTTAACACCATCCTGGGTGTTTTGCTAGAAGTATATAATGCTCATAGTGGAGAATTTTTTTGGTTATGTCAGATTTTATCACACACTGTTAAATTAATTATATTTTCTTTTACTGATCTACTCCCTCCTTTCTGGTTACCTGCTAAAGTCTTACAGCTGCACAGCAGCCTCCCCAGCCTTAGCTGACAGAAAGGGCTACTGTTTGCTACAATGTGGCTGCCTGGGGGCATCAGATATTTTCCATATGTAGTTTTCCCAAGGCTTCATTTACAACAGTCAAGCATTAAACAATTTTTCACCAGGGACTTTTTACAAGCTCAAACCAGCTCTGTCCAAGGAAAGAAAAAAAAAAATATAAAGCAAGACTCAGCACTGTCAAATCAGTAAAACATATGGGATATTATTTTAGTGGAGCTTTTATATGCCCTTTCAGTCTTATATTGGAGTTTCAGTGACTATTATGTTAAAACTCAGTATTAATAATTGCTGAGGTAATCCTTTTTGTTAGAGAATTGAAAGATCATTGACATTTTGAACAGTGAAGGGAAGTAGTTTTGAAGGGGCTTCTCTGGTTAAAAAGTGTATGTCTGAGGTACCCTCATCCCTCATGTTAAATCTGGTGCAGTGTGGACAGAAATGGTGGTGTTAAATGTGGTGCAGTGGACAGAAAAGTATGTAAGATTCATGGGGCCGTGACCTAAAAAAACCCAGGAAAAACAAAAAATGGTCTCAGAATTTACTGAAGTCAGGTAGGAATGGGGGAGTTCTGGCTTCTCGCCTTCATTCCCAGCATTAAATATTTTTATTCATGCAATGATTTTTTAATGGAAAATGCAGAATTAATCAGGAACACAGACTCTGCTGTATAAAAGATGAATGTTCTACCAATACTGAGCACTAGAAAAGAGAGAAACTGCATTTTCTAAATCACTTCATCATGATCTTCTGTGTAAGGTGTAATCCGGATGCTTACCGCAGGTAAAGGAAGTTAAGAGTGCTTATGAAAGCACACTTGCTTTATAAAAGAAAGTCAGACACTAGTTGTTGTCCCTGAGACCAGGGTATGTGTATTGCCTTCTGTCTACGCTGCTTGTGACAGAGTTGAGGTTATGACCTGTCCTGCCTCATTCAGACATTAGTTGACTCTCAGGAATGGTATACAAATCAGATTTGTTTTAGAGAAAGCCATAAGAATTCCAAACCAGAGCTATGAAATTCAGTGATATCTAAACAGTGAGGATGGTCAAGATAGAAGTGCTTGAATTAATTTCTTGGAACTTTTTGCTTTTGTAGAACATGCATATCTTGCAGTGACTCAGCTTAGTTTTCAAGAGTGGGAATCTACTCCCTTATGATATGTCAAAAACGAATTTGTAGACTCACAGAAAATATTTGCTCAATTTTGTACATCTAAGCAGTTCTCTATCCCTTGTTAAAAAAATGTTTAGTAGCTACTTCTAAAACCCCCATCGTATAGTATTAAAGCCTGTATTTAGTAGTACAAACTCTCACTGTGACTGCTGTAATTTTTCCTTTTATGTATATGTGTTGTATAAGTGACATAATTATCATGAAGATCTTATTTATTCTCTTTTAACATTCTTTGACCCAAGAGAAAAGCTTAGAGTTCAAAAGAAAGTCTACTCTCTAAAACTATCATATGCATGTTTCTAATGTAAGAAAAAAAGAAAAAACAACAAAAACACACAACTAAATAAATAGTTTAATAGGAAGCAAAATCAAACTTTTAATTCATCAGCTAAAGAAATATCTTTGCAGCTTAAGGCTTTCTTGGTGTGATTTTTTTGTGTGTATGGTCACATTGGGATTGGCATAAATCTTACAGAAAGTTTAAGTTCAGTAGTTCAATGCAAGATTTTTAAAGAAGAACCATTTGACAAATGTAATTATGAATAACAAATATATTTAAACATAGTCAAAACTGAGTTAATCAACACAATTCAAAATTATACTGAATTATTTGCAGGTTTAAGATCAGAAATTGCTAGCTCATTCAAGCAGGGTTCGCTGCTGTTTTGTCATAGCACGAATGGGATTTATTTAATAATTTCCCAAGTGTTAACATTGTTTGATGTAATTGATGATGTGTAGTATTATCTTCCAAAAATTTTGCATTTTTTCACTTCACATAAAAATTGGAATACTGCTTCATTTCTCTTGTCAATGATTATTTTGTATTGAAATGTATCAAATGGGGAAGAAAATATATCAACTGAATATCAGTTCTTGCCAAACCAATTTTTTTTTACAGGATTTGGTTTTCTAATTAGAAGTATATAATGCCAAGTAAGGTGTCTTAGGTTATCTTCTCAGGGCTTACCAATAAGACACCAGATCTACAGTAAATCTGCAGGTTTCTGTAGCAGCAACTGTAATCCAGATGTGATCCGCTCACTCACTCTCCCATTAGTGGGATCAGGGACAAAATAATTACTGTAGAGAAAGAACAGCAAAGGATAGGGAAACATCTTAAATTGAACATGATCAATTTGATTACCTCGAGCTAAAGCTACTACTAAGATAAATATGTGACCTCTCATTTTGAAAAACAAAGGCAAGAAAAGCTACGTTTGGGTGCTGGTTTTGGAAATAAAGACACTAAGGAGAATACGCTAAGCTCATGACCAGACACCTGTCATGGTTTCACCACAGCCAGCAAACAAGAACCACAAAGCCACTATCCCACTGCCCCAGCAGGGGGCTTGCGGGGGGAATCGGGAGCGTAAAAGCCAGAAAACTCAGCTTGAGATAATGTCAGCTCAATAGAGAAAGCAAAAGTTGTGTGCACAAGCAAAGCAAAACAAGGATTTCATTCACTGCTTCCCATGGGCAGGCGGATGTTCAGCCATCTCCAAGAGAGCAGAATCCCATCATATGTAACAGTGACTTAGGAAGACAAGCAGCATCACTCCAAACATCCCCCTCCACCTCCTTCCCCTCACTTTATGTACTGAGCATGATACCGTATGGTCTGGAATGTCCTTTTGGTCAGTTTGGGTCACCTGTCCTGGCTGTGTCTCCTCCCAGCCTCCCATACATCCCCAACTTCCTTGCCAGCGTGGCAGTACAAAAAACAAAAAAAGGCCTTGGCTCTGTGTAAGCCCTGCTCAGCAATAACAAAAGCACTTCCATATTATCAACCCCGTGTTCAGCACAAATCTGAAACACAGCCCCATAACAGCCTCTGGGAAGAAAGTTAACTTTACCCCAGATGAAAGCAACGCATCGTTTTATTCAATAACCGAGAGCTGTTCTAAAAGTGCCTCAGAAGAGCACATGTCAAAGTATCAGAGGGAGTAGTACTGTAAGAGGGGCCTTTGTTATTTTTTTTCCTTAGGAAATTTTTTATAGGTTTAAAATACATTTCTGCTAATGCAACATGGAACACTGCAGTGTATTCAGGATCTGGAAGAGCTGAGTTTAGCCTTTGCTTCACTGAATGTCTATTCATGCGCAGTGGTTCTTTATCAAAAACAAAAAGCTAGGAAATATCTGCTGCTAGCAAATGCCCATGAAACAAAATGTATGGTTACAAATACATTTAATTTATGAAAGCAGCTGACTACAAGAGTTTAGTCTCCTAGTGACTGTGAGTTTCTCTTTTTTAAAAAAAAATTAAAAATATCCAATAATATCCAATATCCAATATCCAATATCCAATAATTATTGGAGATATATATATATATATATATCCTCTCTCTCTTATAAACTCCACCCAGAAACAAAATATTTCAAATATTTATCAGAATTAGATGTTTGATTTCACTAAAATTAATCCTCCATATTTCTTCTTCTTCAATTTGAATATTTATTAAATAAAATTATTCCAGACTCAATATCTTGCATGCCTATGTCATATAATATTTCAGCTGACTCTGCATTAGCTCTAACATATTGACAAATATTTTCCAACAGAGCAATAAAAATGTTCTTTGAAGATCCAGAGAGAAATTGTGAATAAATATTGATACATTCCCACTTGGCTCATAGCTAAAAATACTCTTTTGAAACCAGCAACTCAGGAAACAAATCACTACTGAACTTTTCTCTCACTGAATGGTATTGCAGTGTTTCCTTCAATTTTATCCGTTTGCATCACTGAATCTGTTCTGGGGAGGGAGGGGGGTTACTTGTTTTAATTTAGATTATATAGCTCATAGGCACAAAATTTTTGTTGTTTTCCTATGGTATACTACAAAAGGCAGACTTAGAATGTGTCATTTTTCAGTGACAAAAAGAGAATCTGTAAAAATAACACTCTCAAATGAAAAGCTAAGTTAGGGGCAGGAAAATGGTGTTGTCCTTCTCCTTTTGTATTTTTTTATTTAATTTATAATATTATCAGGACATTCTTAAAATACTGTATGCAAATATGATGGTTTCACCAAAAAGAGTATTTAAAACCTAGAAATTATTCACAAAAGGCTTGAGTTGTAGGAAGTCTGAAAATGTACATCAATTATCAAACTTAAGAATATCGTAGCTATTAATTTAGAATCAAGATTACATCTTTATAAAAATGTTTCAGATGAAATAGAAATTATGACTCATTTCAGAACTTATATTTACTGGTTCATCTGTGTTATAAAAAGAATGGGAATAGCAGATTCTAACAGTCCCATCTGGCTGTAAACCTATGAATTAAGCAGCACATAACTTTTAAATGTCCTTCAAAAGTTATAAGTATTAATCAACTAGCAGTTACCTGCTACACGAATACAACACATATGAGTACAATATCCTACAAGAAACAAGGATACTACACTTGTTAATGTATTATGGATCATTCATTTAGCACTGAATTCTAGAATGCTTTCTTACTCAATGATCAGATTCATTCCAGCACTGAACACCTTACTTTGACTGCAGGTTTAATAAATATTTTAGTCTGTTTCACCCGCAACCTGGCATCAAAAGGATGCTGCTCCAATCTCGTGAACTCAATCAACTGAATAACTGTCTAGAGATGCCTCACTCTATACTGGTGGTAGAGAAAAGATAAAGTAATTATAATTCTACTCAACACACAAGAAAGACAGGGAAACATTAGGAGACTATAGTTAAGAAATTCTATTGAAAAGTATTTTCTATAATAGTGTGGTTTAACAATTAAAAACAGTAAAAAATGTGTATTTCATCATATCTTGTAATAAAATTATATCTCATTTTGGCCACACTATATAGACTATTTTTTACATAAATATCTAGTAAAGTAGAGACTACCATCTCTAAAAAATCAGAAATCAGTCAGAAATCTGATAGTTATCACATTTTTATTTCACAGTCCTCATTGAATTATGCAGGGGGGTTAAAAAATCTTTTGCTTTATTTGAGAGTCGAACATCCTGACTTATTGTTATAAGCAATAAAATGAAGAAGACTGACTAGACATGTAGATTTAATTAAACAATTATGATCTTTCCTAAGAATTCTAATGCTCATGAAATGACACTGGATATATAAGAATGGTTTTATAATCTTATTGAACCTTAGACAATAATATAAGCTTTCACTTTTAAAATTAAGACTTTTTTAATTTTTAATTTTCATGAGTTACTGACTAAAGCTGCTTTTGTAAAAGCTCTCAAAATACAAAGGTTTTTTACTACGCTACCTGGAAACATTAGAAATTGGACTTTACAGGAAAGACAAGGTAGTTTGTAGATTTAATATATTATTCATAAATGTCCCAATACAATCATGTTTGATGGACTGACTTCTTGTATGAACAGAAAAAACAATTCTGAATACACCTGCTCTTTAGAGTTGAATTCTCCTTGACGATGTAAGCTACAGTTTCAACCAAGAAAACATAGATCTGAGCAAAAAAATTCAATAAAAATGAATGTGTTTGAATACACACCTACTACTGCCACTTAATGCTTTCTGCATTCAAATAAGCATTTTAACACTGGCTATCAATCCAGAACCAACTTGCATTAAAATCTGGTCTTTTTATTTTAATTGCTGTTCTTTGCACCCTTTGTTCTCATGTTTTTACATTATTAATTAAATGAATTAAATCAAGCACTACACAGCAAGGCAAAATTCAGAGAGAAAAGTATTCTCAGACCTCCAAGTTCCAACTTCTTATACCACCCAGCTTTCAAAGAAATCAACACATGGTTTAGACTTTAGAAGTCCTAATGCTGAGGTGTTGATACTTTTGTTGGTACTTTCTCTCCTCTTCCTTTACATCTCTCAAAGCTAATTTAAAAAGGATTAGTTAAGATCACTGAACAGTTTTGAATTCAGCCCATAGGAATCTATTATGTTGTTTGAGCTGAATACACCTGCCAACACAGCTGTACTTACCAGATTCCAGAACAAAAATATATCTTTCTTTTTCCATCTATTTTTCTCATCCAAGAGTCTTCTCATTTTGGAGATTAAATGATAGTGATTTATCACAAGTTATAACCTTTTAATAAGTAAAAGATAAGACACACTTCTGAAATAACTTGACAACATATTTCATTATTTTTACCTACCTACCCAGGGATAATATCTAAGGAGTGAAATTTATGGCATTGACAAATGGAAAACTTTTGGGAATAAAATTTTAAACCTAATTAAGTCTGAAAATAGGACAATTTGAACTTCTATTACTGAATTTAGTTAATTAAAATACAAGAACACATAAAATCACAGTCATTTTAGAACACTGAAGTGCATGATTAAAACTTAGTAAGCTGCTTGGGTTTTATAGATGATGTAATATAAATGACAAATCTAATGTATTTGTGTGTAGAAAATAGACCCAAACTCAAAGTACTAGCACAAAATAACACCCACTAGACAAAATAATAATGAATTCTCTAAAACTGTTTAGAACAGTCAATTACATATTCATGGGTATACTATCAAAGTGAAGTAGTTGATAATAATGAAGGTATTTTATCAGTAATCACTGTAATTTGTTTTCCCATCATTTGTTCACTTTATCATGCAAAATGATTTGTTTTGATTAGGTCTAATTAAAATTGCAAGAGAGGAAGCAGATTGCTTAACTTTTGTTATTTATATAGTACATTCTGCTATGCAGTTTCACTTAATGAAACAGCACAAAAGATGTTGGATAATGAAATAAATGTTTTATACTACTCTGATAAGTGTAATAGAGATCTGAGACTATAGACAACAGTGGACAACAGTAAGTTCGGAAAAGCCTTTCCATAATCCACTGAATTGACAGCCCCATGAAAAGCATATTGAAGTTTTATTGAAACTATATTGAACTTGCTGAAAAGAGAGGATGATAGAGTGAATAAAAAAGAAGAATCACACTTGCCTGCTTCATGATTCAAACATGATATTTGCTTGCTTGAAAGTCTTTGTCATTTTATCATTAGTCATTTTATCACCCACACATCTCATCAATTTGATGAAAACACTATGGGAGAGTGTGTCAAAGACCATGCTAAGGCCTAGGCACGCAACAAACACTGTTCCACTTCTTCACCATGGCTAATGGATGAATGGAATAGTTGGGTTGAAAATAGGAAATTGCTATAGGTGAATGATAGAATTTCAGACATTGTTTTAGTGTGGACTATTCAGGAGGAGGGCTGGGGTGGGGAAATAAAAGGTCATTTGTTTCTCAGGGACTGATTTTTTTTTTTCTTTCAGAATTGTAGAAGATAAGTGAAAAGCTGAAGAGAAAAATTAAATAAAAAACATTGTCAGTAATGGTTGTCTTTCAACTATGAAGGAAGCTTAATATTTTTACAAAGAAAGCAAAATAAGGTCCAGTTTTTCCACTATTTTCTCTACATTACAAAAAATTTCCTACATTCTCTACAAAAGCTGTTACATAAACGTTTATAAGCAAGGATTAAGCATTTTCAAGGAGAAATTAATAAGAAATTAATTAAGTTTGAACTGTCTTGTGCTAGGTCAAAGCTAAGTGTCAGTGTGTGTTATAATGTATATGATTCATCAGAAAGTTATCTGATCTTAAAAAGTAACATAAAACCGGGATAATACCAGCAGAAAATAAAGAAGTCAAATTTTTCATACCTTGGTCAGACCTCCTCACAGTTTGTTTATAGTTTGTCCATAGTTTGTCTACACTGTCAAAGCATGGGATACTTTTACAAATAATTTAAGATCTTAGTCTTGTTTATAGTTTGTCCATAGTTTGTCTACACTGTCAAAGCATGGGATGCTTTTACAAATAATTTAAGATCCTTGTCTTTCAAAACTGAATATTCTTTAAAAAAAATCTACAATTAAACAAAAGGAATAAAACATCTTAGTCCAGGAAAATAAAAGTGGGGTAAAACTCTCTTATAGTCACAGCATAAGCCCCTGAATAGGGCATTATGGCACCACAAATTCAGAGATTGAATACAATGAAATGAAACAATCTCTAAGTACATATAGAAGGAGTGGTTTGAGATTAATACATTACTCAGTGAAACTTCTAAAGCAGCATAGCTATGGCGTGTCATCTGATGCAGGTTTGAGAACTTAGATAACCGTGGCTTCTGACAGGGAATAGGAAAGACCTTTACTATAAATGTTAGAAAAAAGTCTTTGAAACCTCATCAGAAAACACTCATTAACAGCTTCCAGCATATCTACGGTAGAAATATTCAGCAGCCATAAACACTTTCTCTCAGTCTTGCCTTACAGATGGAGATTTAAATACCTTCCTTGGCCAAACCAAAATCTCTGTTGATCCCTTTGCTGGTGCTTCAGCAGCTCAGCTTTGAGACAGTTTTGTTTCAGGCGAATGCTCCTTACCTCTCAGGAGGTTTCCATTGCTCATTTCTACTGCTAGCTCTATACTTGGTGTTTTTCGCATTCTTTTCCTGTTCCCAGTTGTTACTCCACTCTTTTTTCCCTAGATGGCCATTTTTAGCTGTGTTTGCAAAAGGAACCAGTTTTCCCTTCTCTAGGAAGTCCCAGCAGACTGCAGCAGCTGGGGCAAGGCAGGCATTCCCTGTTCTACTCTGCTGCCTCATCACAGTCCTTTTCAAGAAAACTGGTAGTGAACAAATCAAATCCTTGTACAATACACTGAAATTACTCTTTCTCATACCTGTAGTTTAATTCCCTTTAGGTAGTGAATAAAAGTAGCAGAAGTACCTATTTCTAGCTGAGTGCTCTGATCACAGAGTCTAAATGCTAAAGGGAGGAGACTATGCTTTCATTAAAAATGACTACTTTCAGTTCCTCCTGTTGTAAAGTTCAGGACTTCAAAGGGAGGAATTCCCTGCGAATAAAATGCCTCATTTTCATAGTGAACATGGTTTCAAACTTCTGTCATCTCCCCTTGGCTGACTGATGTGATAAGTTTAAGAAAAAAAGAAAATGTTGGAAACTGGGAATTTGTCACATCCAACTAATCTTAACTCCATTATAGTATCTCCTAAGTAATTTAGTCTCAATCAGTAGATCACAATAAGCCACATACACTTGCTTGAAATAAATGCCATATATATTACTGCACAGATGTAGAATAATTCAAAAGATTAATCATACAGTGGAAAATCAGGCACACTAAGGCTTTGCATAGACAAGAGGGGCTAAGCTTATATAACAAATATAATGTCTTGGATTTTTAGCTTTTAGGATGCCATACTGGAAGTAAGAGCTCATATCTTTAGCAGTCTCTGCCTTCAGGGGCCTCGTGTGATATGCTGTGAACAATGTCCTGTACTGCATTGGCAGAGTCATCAGTCACAGCCAGCATGACTTCATGAGAGGAAAGTCCTGCTTATCAAACCTGATTTCCTGTTATGAGAAGGTAACCCAGCCACTTGATTCAATCTTTTTGGATTTCAGTAAAGCTTTCAATACTGTCTCTCACAGGATCCTTCTGGACCAACTGACCAGCATTAGCTGGATGAACACATCATGTGGTGGGTGAGCAGCTGGCTCACGGGTTGGGCACAAAGGGTTGTAGTGAATGGGGTGACATCAGACTGGTGACTGGTGACTTCTGGGTTTTCCAGGGCTCCAGCTTGGGGATACTAAGCAAGTTCACAAACAGTGCAAAACTTGACTCCCTGGAGAGCAGAGAGGCCCTGAAGAAAGACCTCAACAAATTACAGGGCTGGGCAATCCCCAACCATATGAAGTTCATCAAAGTGCCAGATTCTGCACCTGGGGTGGTGCAACTCTGGTTGTATGGACAGACTGGGGAATGAGATGCTGGAAAGTAGCACTGCAGAAAGGGACCTGAGGGTCAGAATTCTGATGCCTAAAATATTTTCTAAATTAAATGCTCATTAGCTCTTGTCCAGCAACAAATCGGTGTTCATTCCAAACATGACTTGCAAGAAAAATATTTAATATCCATTCTAATTATTTAATACAAGAACAGCTATATACTCTTCCACTCCCTGGTTCTGTGATTTATAAATACAGAGGGCACACACATGTGGATGTGCTCTCTTACTGTAATCTTAATTTATTGGTGACGGAGGTTCAGGGATGTGCAATTGGCTTCTCCCCATCTCTTGAGAGTAGAATATCTGAACTCTCCAAATGTAAAAAATATCTCTTCACTTGTACAGGAGATGAAAAATCTATTGTGTCTCATTCCTTCAGCATTGAATTTTGAGTTGTTTTCTCGACATCAGTTATATAAAGAGTTATCATACATAGAAATTCCTGAAACACCTACCTTTTGTTGTTTTCCAGGTAGACCCTAAATCAATAGAAGCTTGGTTTAGTGTTGATAAGCCCTCCTCCATGTTAGTTAGCTGATTTTAATATCATGCGGAGGCCACAACAAGGTCTGTCACCACTTTCTAAATTTCTAAATGCATAATACTTTAGAGAATATATAGAGAAAGAAAAAAAAAAATCCTAAATCAAAAAAGGCCAAGGCAGTAATGAAGTGTGGAAGTTAATTTTTTCTTTAGAGTTTTGGGCAGACTGGTTCAAAAATGACTTTCATAGAGCTGTACTTGGAAATAGTATTTTTAAAAAAAGGAGTGGCAAATAGTACAATGGAATTTTTAAATTTTAAATTATTCGTAGAAATTTACAAATTATTTTGTTTACCAAAGTTCTGAAAAACTTTCAATCTAGTTACAACCTAGAAGGCCCCAGTTGATTTTATAGTTTCTTTTTTTTTTTT